>DWFT01000067.1:0-16027 GCA_018246795.1 Microceris patrobas patrobas
TTTTTTTTATCGTTAAAAGAGAGAAAAGATTCATCAGACATCGGTAGTATCTGTCCAAAGTAAATTCAAACTCGATAAAGCAATGACGGATATAGATGAAACATGTTATGAAATGTGTGGGCAGGCAAGAACAACAAAAAACAAGGTAATAGTTGATTTTGCACGGAAAATAGGAAATAAAAATTCATGAAAAGAAATAGTATTACTGGCCAATAATGGTCCGCTAGTCAGTAGAGGCGTGAAACCGAAAGAATCTAGTTACGTTTCAATCTCGAGATGAGATGGACGAGCTATTTCCGATTGGTCTGATGCTTTGTTGGTTCTTTTTCCCCTAAAAGTATAGATGTTAGAGTAAGTCGAATATTAACTCGCACATCTGTTAAAAGGGTTTCTGTTGAGATGTTGTAGATGACCAAAATATACATATTTCTTCTATGTCACTACTTTCTCTATCTGTCAACGTTACTACCTTGATCATAAATGGTCACCAATTTTTGTTTATCTTCTTTGCCAGAGAGAAGGATCAGATCTTTCTTGGGGTAAGAACCTGTCTAACGTGGGCAATGTATATGTACATAGTTAGATTATCCTATCTCCATCATATTAACTTACCTATTATTTGTATATAAAATTGTTTTACTGACAAGAAATCTATTTAAATTTGCACTATGACGGAATACCGCATTCATTCTGCTACATAGTTTCTCTAATACATCCCCCTCTATATACGTATACAGAAGTTAGAATTGAATTAGTAAATACGGAGCGTACGGTATGACAAAGTTCCGCTTGAAGCCGTCAGGCGAACTATCCACGACCTGCTAAACTTTTTAATGCCGATGATCCACTTTGAGATAGATAGATGAGATGATATGAGACTACCACAGCTTAAACTTCGAAAAACTTAATACGCCGTTTGAAAGTAATCTAAAATACGATACTTTATAGTATGAAATTTTCATTTTAATCCTTCCAGTCGGATCAAACGTGTGGGAACAATACTCATAGCGTATTCTTCTGGAAATGCTCGCATGCAATACACGAAGGCTGTGTTTTAAACGTAACTCGCATATCTGGCTCGAGGCCAATTTTTCATGTTTTTTAATATTCGCGATAGCACGGCGCGGAAACAACAACATTTATTGGTGCATCTCGACGGCACAACTTGTTTATAAATAAACGGTCTACGCAGTCGTTCGCGATGAGCCGCGATAAAAACAATTGCGCAAAATGAGCAATCATTTTTATGTAATGTTTCATCTTCTGTGCCTTGGACTTGCTGCTTTTATGATTATCTCTTATGTATATATACATATGGTGTACTTTGCATTGCAGCACAGACTGTTGTTAGTTTTGAATATGAATCGAGCACAATACATTACTGGAAGTAATCTCTTTGCATGTTGCACTGCGTTTGATGCTTCAGTGGATGTATTGGTTCAGTTCTTTGCGTAAATTACGCTGAAGATAAAATTGTTAAGCAACTCTACTAATTTATAACTTAAAATAAAGTTCTGAATCTAACAACTTTTATACAATAAGAGTAAAAATTAAATTTGATGTTTTTTTCACGCACAAATAGACTTGCGTTTGGCTGCAATCTCACATGATGGAAAGTGACATATAGCCTAGGATGTGGCACGCTCGCCTAGAACGTACCTATTCACTTTCATTTTGAATAATTCCAGGTTATACATTTCGGGAAAGATGGATACCGGCAGAGAGTTCCACTCTGGCAGTTTGTAGCAGAAACGACTTAGCGAATCGCTTTGTCCTGCTTACATGAGTGTCCACGAGATGCGAATGGTACTCATTTCATTCGCTATTTTGATAGTATCAGTTATACCATTACTGGATATTTAAATACATTAGAACTCTTCTATTAAAACAAATGAATATTATATGTACTTGATCTGAAATACAATATAAACATCGGTACATTGTTTGCATAGATCACCCGATAGCGCCAGAACCAGCGATCGCTTATTAAGATATACCAAATTGCTCGTTAGTCTCACAAACGGCTTCCACTGGAAGCGAGGTTCTTGTGAAAGCTTGTAATGTTCCATAAGGGGTGGAACGTGAGGGCATTAGTAACTAAAATGTGTTGAAACCACGTTATATTATATAATCAGATTTTTTGTTTGTAAGTAACGTTGTAGTAAAATACCTCACCAAACTTTTGAGCCTCAGTCAACTTATTTATATAGTCACTCATTATGTTCTTTGACATCTAACATTTTATTTGTCTTGTTATAGATTTTTCTAAATTCCATAATAATAGTCACCACCCATTGCTTGCGACGGTGGAATGGTGAAACGTTGGAGTGTACTACATTATTTTGCCTACTTCTTCGGGGATTACAGGCGTGACGTCACATTTTTTGCATAATAATATGGAAATAAGGTCATATCATTCTTCTGGAAACATTGTATAGATTATAGAATTGTTAAAAAAATACTCAGTAACGCTCCCTGGTATTCAATATATTTTTTTACTTTATCGGTTTTTTTTACCTCGTTTACATACAGATTTTATTTCGATTTTATACAAAAAAAATAAACAAAAATGGTTGATGGTTTATTCGGATCAAATACATTACTAGTATGAAATTTATCTGAAATGTTTAGTTGTAAGTTCACCAATTAATCGTCTCCCGTGACCCCACGCCAGCGCATGTACTCTCAACAATACCTGAAGGTTAAGTAAAATTGTCAACTTTACCAATTTGAGCACACCTTAAATTGAAAGTCGGTGAAGTTTTAAATTGAAGCAAATTAGTGCTGAAACTATAGAATTAGCCAGACAAGACGCAATTAAATATAATTCTAATAAAAAAGATGTAATTAAAAATATGTATATACTATTATTCATTATATTAAAATATAATATTCTTAAATGAAAGAGTTTAATTAGCTGTTGTCAATGCAAAAAAAAATTCGCCTACAAACAAATATCTTCAAAAGAACAATTTGAAAAGTTCCAAATTTAATGATATAACTTTTTAAAGAAGCTTGGCACGGATCAGACGCTACACAATCAACGTGCACTGACGTAACGGTCGTTTCATATGTTAGGACATATTTAATTTACATAATCTTTGCTGCGTCACATGTATTTAAACGTCTCGTTACCTCCGTGAGCTGTTCTACGTTACATTTATTAATAATCCATCATCATGATACAAGTTTCATCACAGTGAAATCACTAATTGAAATAGAAATTTAAATCGGAATTGATTAAAGAAAGTTTATTATGTAATTGTAATTTCAGACCACGAACATTTGTTACCAAATTGGCATTTATTTCCAAACATTTGTTACAAAATTTACCTAGAAGTAGCTTGTGTTTAATTCCGCAAACAACATCAACAACATCATCATGATGATCTATTTGGTTCCATTGTTAGACACAGTTTCTCCATTCCCTAGAAGAAGAGGGAGTACGCTCCATAAATTCTCAAACATAGATTCTTTGTATAAGACAGCACACATCGCAGCTTCATTTAAAATTTAAAAAAAATTGAACTTGAAGAAAAGAAAATTGTTAATCTCGTTCAATACTCTATCTGGAAGCAACCTTAATGACGATAAGATCAGAACGACGTTGAAAAGAGATAGTTTTAAAGGTCCGTAGTCAGCTAACAAGTTGCATAAAGATGAGCAATTAGATAATCAATTCATTGAACGGATAATAGATCAATCTGATTGTAAGCCTTCGATAAGAATACATTGACAAGGTGGAAATTTCCATAAATCCTATTAAGGAACTCTCAGACTTGTAACATCTCCGTTATTCGAAAAATGACATCATGCTTCCTCTGATGTAACTGAAAAATATAATAATAGACCCATCGCTGTATTTAACTTCGCATTGGATATAATGAGCATGTGCTATTTTATAGCGGGAGCATCCTTAAGATTTAAAATAGGTTGGTTTTCTATTACAAAACAATAGCCGTTGATAATAGTTGCACTGATCGGAATATTCAGGCAGTTTGAAAAATTAAAAGATTGATTGATTGACCCATTGATTTTTTAGAGCTTTCTAATGTTCCTAATTCAATTGTTTCATCTAAATGATACATGTCATTAGTAACAGAATGATCGCCTATAATTTATCCGTTCTCAGTGTGACATATCTCTCAGTTGCGCAACGCATCATGTAGGTACGAGTGGAATTGTGCCAAGTGTTATAAATGTTTGATTTCGTGCCACGAACAATTTGATTTCTGACAATTTTACTATCCCCCGGATCGGGGCTTATCCCGCTTTTGTGATGAATTTTTATCGCCGTATTTGTATTTGTGGTAATAACTTCCAGTGGATTCATATTATTTTTAACTTTTCGTTATTGTATTCATGGTATATTTTGGTCTAAATGTTCTATTGCAACTGAGTAGGTACCTATCTTACCAAAGGGTGATATAACGACAATGATGGAAAATTTGTAACGCTTTTAATAACGTGTTAATAGTAACATTACGTAAATTGTTTGATAATGTGATTTTGATGCGAAAATAAGCAAACATGGCCCTGGTGGTGTGGCGATATTACACCATTCTCACTGGGCAGTTCCTTTATTATAAATAAATGTACGTGTAATTAAAGGGCAGTGCTAAGCCAACTACACATGGGCGGCTATTTGGTATATACGGTAACCTTATTGGTCAAAATTGGCTATCTCTAGGGTCGCTACGTTTTCATTTCGCAGCCGAATCGCAGGTAGCTCCTTAAGGGACTTTGCTTCAAATGCTTCGCCTGTTAAAGAAATGGCTTTCATTGCTATGTAATTTAAATAAAATCCATTTAGTGTAAATATAACTAAGCTCTTTATTTAAATATTTCACTAATTTTATTTTTAATAAATTAATTTTAATTATTAATAAGCGATAGAATGATAATAACAATATTTTTATGTTAATATATGTCGTTGTGATATCATTTTAGTAAAGCAAATTCACTGTGAATGATATTTATTTCTAATCTTTCTGTTTTAAATATTTAACAGTCTATGTTCTGACCTTTAGATCATAACAGGGGGACTTTCATGGGGCTTTGGGCTATTTGTTTGGTTACAATTACTTCAAATTTACATAAGTTGCTAACTAATATTAAGACTAGCGAAGTCTTATAGCGGCAGATCATGAATACCGGCCTTGAATAGGAAGGTACCAAACAAGATCTATCTTAAACCTGTATGTGAAGAACGTTTTTTCAGCAAATTAAATAAGGAATTAGAAACCATTGTAGATTAAAAAGTCAAACAAATGGCTGTTTCTCGAGATTCATTTTTTTTAAAGATTGAAACATTGCTGTAACTATTGCTGATTAGCGGCAATAGTATAGCTAATGAATCTAGGATAAAATAATATCTGCCTCACTTGAAACCAATATCTCGAAACAGTATTTATGAAACAGTAGTCTATTAAATTCTTTCAAGAGCAAATCGCTCTGCACGGTCATTACAATTGATGTTCATTGGCATTCAGATGAGAATGTACAAAGTAATAATATAATAGTAAATAAACTATAGTCATTAACAATTTCATTGTTCATTACTCTCAAGTTTAAAAAATTGCAAAGCTAGCACACTATCGATATGACATCATTACAATCATATGTTCATTTTGAATTTTCTTGAAGCGTTTAGAAAAAAAACCTTATTATGTGACCATTTATCAAGGCCTCCTTATATTGATCTTGAAATTCTGGTACCAGCTTAACGTTCCCAGGAGTCGTTAAGTTTTCATCCGTCCAAATTTCTCGCCCCCAAAGGACCACAGTTTCCGAGAGGATTTTAATGCTCCGTTTATTCTACTACATTTTATCAATTAGTTTCTTGCCATTTCTCATGAAGATTTTTCTTTGCTATCCCACTTTTACCATAATGAAAAGAGATATTTTTACTATACAGTATACATAACAGTTATACGGGATGAGACAGAAGTCATAGCCTAATGTAATGTGAATTGGTCGCTTTTTTATTTAAAACACGTTAAAACATTTATTGGGTTTTGTTTTCAAAGAAAGTTTATTATAAAGTATTAAATGTACAATATTAAGATCAAAAAATGGTATCAGTCGTCAGACCGCCTCCAGAGTCGATGCAAATTTGTACTCGTTTGAAGGGTTTCTGAATTTTTGGCAAAACATTTGGCTCCCAAGTGGTGGTTCCTTCTTTAGACCTCGTTTTAAAGACTTAAAAGCGTTATTGTTTGTCATGGTAAATGCGAGGTTTCAAAAAAACGTAAACATTTGTTTCGATTGGGAATCACATGGGGAAATTTTAGAACCACAGTCAAAGTCCTTAATCACTGGTCCATAGTGCCAATCGACTATAATAATAATGAGATGAGACATTAAATTGCTAATATTGACATTAAACATATTTGATTAAGGTGTGTAAAGTATTGTGTATCTGATTGAGATTTCATTGGATCCATTTCAATGACCTTTCAAAAAGTTTTAGGTTACATGGAACGCCCTCGAAGGTCGTTAAATTGTCTGAATTCGTACGAGTATTTCCAGAAACTTCGGTTTCGATTCACAACGCACGGTACACAATAGTAAGTTATTTCATATTGTAACTATTGTTATGGATGAAATACTACATGGCAATGTTATATTTTTCTGATCGATAATGCATTTCTTAACGTTTATATGAAGAGTTTATTATTAAGGAATGTATAAGAAGCACCTCAGGATAGAAAGGTAAGGATAGAGATGTTTGGCACTCAATGCTCTTTGCTTACTTATGTTATAATAATAATATTGCAATCAAATCCTTACATTCAAACGTACATCCGTTACAATGAAATCTGTAGATATTGAAATATATGAGTTGCGAATATAATTCGTAGTCACAATTTTATCCGTACCTACCACTGTCGATTTCAAAAAACACATTGCTCTTTCAATACCACAGTACTTTCTACAGAAACACCAACAAAAAGCCCCAGCTATCTCGACAGCGACATCTAAATTTTACTGCCATTAAAATTTATTCGGTCATATCGCGGCATCATTACCATAAACAAACAATCGCTTTCTTCGACTCGACAAAAGTGGTCTATTTTCTACTTTGGACTGACTATTTTGTACTTTTTACTGACTATTTTGTACTTGGTTTTCTGTAGACTGATAATAGTAAAATGTGTACTATTCCGTGTACCGTCAGATTCACAAGTGCACATTATAAAATAGATTTTCTTAGAAATTGCGAGAGGTTTTCGATGTAACATTTACAATGCCAAGAGACTTCGGTATTATATTCTCGACCGGATGAAATAATGTTCTCCGCCTGGATATTGGATATACTTCAAGTATTTTATGTACCTAAACTGTTAAAATAGCTTTGTTCATAATATAAATTATCAACTATTTCAGTTTTACATGAGATTACGGGTAGTCTTATATCGAAGAATCCTTAAGGAAATCACTTCCTAATTATCTTGCTGTCTATAGTGATAGAGAATAAAAAACTAAAACATTGAAGCCCTTTGAAGTTGCTGATCGAACCAGAACAAATCTGTTACTACTTTACTATTAAATGTTTCATGAGTGTTTATTTATACACATGATTATAAATGTACCGGCTTAACTCACGTACGTTTTTCAGGGTGGAAACCTCACCTGAAAACGTACGTGAGTTGAGCCGGTACATTTATAATCAAATCTGTAACTTACCTAAGATAACTTAGAAATACTGAAGTTTAAGTGATGTGTGGTAAAAAGAACCCTAATTGCTCTATCATTTGTTGAAGCAAGGAATTTCATTTCGAAGATTTTCTTAAACCCGTCAAACAAGTGGACATCATAGCGCACTTGAAATATATTTGCCATCAAAAAATAAACTTCAAAAAGTACTTACCCCCTTGGGTGCGCAGACTACTCCTGATCATGCAAACGAGTTGTACAAGATAAGAATATTTATCGACTATCTAGTTAGTACGTGGGCATCACTATCGGGCTCTGCTGATTTATAGTGACGTGCCGCGTGAGTTATCGATAACGATGGTCCGCTAGATTGTGTGACAGGTTTCGCGAGATTATTCTGGAATGGTGTATATTATTTGCATTGAGGCTTAAAGCCGCTATAACGGTGATGCATATTTCGTTTCTATAAAAACAGTTTTAATTTATGAGAAACTTCCAAGTGCCATGCCTTTTATTGAAAATAAGATGGTTAATATACTGTCCATTTTTGGCCTCACTTAAATGGCAAAGATCAGGTGGGCTTAGTTTGAATGCAAAGTCAATTGTAATGGAAAACTGCAGTTCACAACAGCTCATATGATTGTCTCAGTACAAAAAAAAATCGCTTTTATGATAAATAACTCTGATAATCGAAAAGAAGAGAAAAAGGAATAAAGAGCCCAATATCAAAATAAACTGTCATAAGAAATAAAGATCGGTGAACAAAGAACATTACACAGACCAATAACAAGAAAGTAGCTATATTTTTAAAATGTTATGAAAATGACATGGAATAATTTATTTTAAGTTTGTTACAATATATACTTTTTCTAAATATAATAATCAAAATAAAAGTAATGTTAAGTAAAACTTTTATTTTTTATTAAAGACAAACACAGTGGAACGTAAACGTAACTGATGAAACGAGGTAGTGTAACTACACTCCTCTGTCTACCTTTTCGGGGATAACAGACATGACGTCACGTAAATACAAACATCTGTCCGGTGACGCAAGTACTTTAACATAATGTAGGTATTTATGTCTCTCATACTAACTTCAACACTTATATAGGTCTGGCAAGCGTTATTGCATTAATGCAGTATACATTTATACGTCGAAAATCGACATATCTATAAACACACCGTGCATCAGTACGTAACATAAGACAGTGGCGTAAAAACGTGCCTGGAATAAACATCCAGAAAATGCAAGTTCGATGTTTGCGAACGAAACATGTTTCAAATAAAAGGACTGCGAACAGAAAACAGAAAAATTGGGTATAGACTTTCAGTAGATAAAATTTAGACCGTCTTAGATAAAGCAAACATCTAGAGTTTTCACTAGATAGTTATTTTTAAAATGTTCTCTGAAGCGCATATACCCTCACGGCGGCTTTTTGCTAATTTATTATAATATTCATACACATTGTCACGCCTATTTCCCATAACGGTAGACCGAGAATATAGATTACTATTTGCTACGCCACTCACATACTTTTTGTCTTTTCTACATATTAAAGTCGTCATACATGTTTGTATGAAGGTACTTTTCACCCGCCCTTTTTTTAAGATGTCTCCGATTGGATTATTGTTACATCAGTATATTTCCTGTTTATTCTAATTTCATCATGCCAGTAATAAAAATCAATATAATGTTACAATAATATGAATCTTGATCCTTTTGTTGACTTTCTCGCGTTGATTGTTTTTAGGTCGCATGTAACCTTGCCCGCTATGTTTAACAAAGTCAAACCAAGGGTGCTCATGTCCGCGCGTTCCTCACAAAGCCTGTCTGAACTGCCAGCCACCTGACACGGTTTTCTCAAGTATCACAGTGCCAGCTTCCAACAAGACATTATTTACGCGTTTATGATAACCCCACTACGTCACAGAATAGAGATGAAATAGAAATACTTTGCACAGTTACATCTATACTTCTTGCAGGCGTTTTTATATTTCAGTTTTTTCAATATTCTTGTTAACTATAAAGACTCTACCCCGTGAGGGACTTGGTATAGAGATATGTACGTAATAATAGACACGTGATTTTTTGGTAAGTAATATAAATGTACCCAAAATGTGACATAAAAAGTATAATAGCTCTGTATTGACCGAACCTAATATGTGTAATTATATACTTCAGAGCATTACTATATCTCACTCTTCTATTAAAAAAAGGTTTCATCACTACTACATAAACCCTGCCCAAAGTATTTGAAATTAATATGTTAACAAAGTAGTAAACCATAACATCAACTGGCAGCTCATGGAAATTTTATGAATTCGTATTTAATGTTTATAACAATCATATAAGTATACCTGGAGCCAGAATT
Source organism: Microceris patrobas patrobas (assembly GCA_018246795.1). Classification (NCBI taxonomy): domain Eukaryota; kingdom Metazoa; phylum Arthropoda; class Insecta; order Lepidoptera; family Hesperiidae; genus Microceris; species Microceris patrobas. The sequence goes on from DWFT01000067.1 coordinate 10,032, forward strand.
AAGATATCCTGTGGGTTGGTTTCTAATATTCACACGATTCCACAGATCACATAGCTTTAAAGAACTGTCGTTATAAATAAACTCACTCCAGATGCCGTGTCTACGTGATATGAATTCTATGCATCGAATGTGCCCGTACAAATAGGCAATTCGCGAAGACCATTATATAAGAGAAAAATATTAGTATTTCCGTACAATAACACGGTACTTAACAATCGTGACACGATTCAAGCGAATACATCACAAAAAATAATTTCATACGAACGATTGAATAGATCAATAAAGGAACGGGCGGGAGCGAGGTGAAGGAAAAAGTGGATATAGTGAAGAGAGTAGGGTTGGCTGCGAGGTGTAAGGAAATTTTATGGAACCGGAATCAAAGTGAAAATATGACTTACGAGTATGAATTGCTATAAATAGATCCAAAGCTGTATTTTATTATCAAACATTGCCTAATCATCAACAGCCTTTCTAATTCCATTGCGGGACATAGACCTACCATCAAGAACTTTTGGCCATAATAACCACGCTGGGCATGCGAGTTGGAGATCTCAGAGCACAGCCTGCACTACCTACGCTGCTTCCCATCAGCGGCTAGTGTTCGAGTATTTAGCCGTGGTCCAGTTAAAAAGGCTACGCCATACCACGAATTGCCAGCGCTGGGTTCAGTTGCCTCCTATGACAGCTTTATATAACTTCACGGGGTGCGGGGATGTATTCTTTCTCCGTCCCGACACAGATATGGAAATAAATAAGCTTTTATTAAAAATTCCTACATATGAAGAAAAACTAAAATTTAATATTTTAAAAGTGTTGTTACTTCAATATAATTTCAAAATACTTTGATTAAAATTTGAAATCATTGCGTAGGTATTGTTAAAAAATGTGTAGAATTCAGAAAATGTTCTATTCATCTGACAACCCTGAGAAGCCAGTGAATATTTTCTGCCTGTTGGAAATGTTCAGTTATTTTGATTTCCAGTATCAGATCGGGCCCCCGGAGACTTACCTGCCCCGACGATTTTAATAAAATAATGTTTTCCCGACACCCCGATATTAAAGTAGCGTGCCCATCTCTGCGGACTCGCGGATCCTTTGGATTCGTAACATTGTTCCTATCGGTTGGAATTAAGATAATGGATGTTCAACACCGTAACGACGACGGGTACAATTCTTCCGCGAGTTTTGAAAGCTTCACGAGTTATATTAAAATCTATCGTGAAAGCATATTTATTATTTTTACGCATATTTTAATGTACTCGTACATTTTTCTCACACTTATCACATGGTACCAATAATTAAAATGACTAGAAATCGCAAACTGCACTATGGCGAGTTGCTCATAGCATCAAATACGGGCATGGACTTCAAAAGACTATTTTTAGAGATAGTTGACACAATACCTTTTGGTCCTGAATAAACGACGATACCTTCCATATGTTTTCTTGTTCCATTACACTTAATCTAATATTCATTTATACTTCACTAACATCTTCAGAATACTTTCTTCCATGTGACATTTTATGCCAATCCGCAAACCCCAGTGCTGATTCTCTCCTCGTATAAAAAATAGCCTGTAATAAAACCATAACGCGTTCACGTCCAACAGTCGCGTTTAGTTTAATATCGGATGAAAACGTTATCGCTGCGCACAACGAAGGGAGTTTCTCTCTAATATCTCCTGTTCCTTTTTCTCTTTCAGTCGTCGAACGCAATGGTAAAAAATATATGTGCATTTTCAGCGCTTAGTCTCATCTGCGTTGTAACCTAAACTTCTGTATATGGCAAATCTCTGATATTTCTGCCGCTTTGTTAATACTTACATTTTTTTGGATACAACAGAAACTATTAAAAGGACAGTGGACACAATGAAGGACAATTTAATAAATTACACATTTAAGCATCATAATAACAACGGTCAGTCAAAATCAAAAGTAAAGTAATTAAATTTAACACCGTTTATAAATTACAAGCAAATAGATTATACGTCATCAGCATGTAAATAAAAGACCATCTCGCAACAACAACCTTACCTATATTCTCTCAACAATCCAATGTTATCTACTTATTGTTACATTGAACAGTTTGACTGATTTTGGATCCTCGATGAAATGACAGATAAGAAAGTGGGATTTTTGAGTTCCTTCTCAAAAATGATAATAACCAAATCATTCTTTATAAGATTAATTTTACCATTTTAATCCATAAAGATTACTTATCATTCTTTTTATTCTATAAAGATCTCCTTCCGTTCTCCCTTTGTATTCAAATCTGTTGTACATCGAAGTAGATAGCACAAAGCGGAAAGTATCCTCAAACCCAGTGTGCGGCATGTCAGCAGTGGCGTTGTTACCGCACCTGTCACAATCATTTGACTGGCGTGGAATACGTAACGATTGAGATCATGCGTACCCACAGAACTTGCGAATATCCAATATCACCTGAACGAACTGACATCTGGATATTTAATAATATTTGTTCTTTATCTTTAACAATTTGTTTTTCAACCTTAAAGAGTGTATTATCGAAAGCAAAATCTTCTTTTTCTTCGTCTACTCGTATGTCGTTTCTTCATTATTCAAGGTCGTGTCCCTGAAAGTGTATGTCCAAAATCCAAAATCAACGTTTTTAACTTTTTTTTCATTAATTAAATTAATATTACATTTATTATTCTTGGAGCTATACTATGTGGATCTGAACACCACAGTGTATTCAACGGCATGTTATATTTATTTTAGCTAACGAAACTGAATTTTTTCGGTCAATTTAAAAGCTGTCAAATTCTCCTGCAACTGCTTATATAAATCGTTTGCAGTCACAGTCAACGCAAAATATATTGCCGGAATGTCACTTGGAGATATTTGATTGTCAAAATTTGCGCGCGTTCCTCCCCGGAAGAATCACATCGAATCGTAGCCCCCAAATTTATTGTGACGCATACTGCAACAGACAGCCAGGGATAAGGCGGACCGGTAATGCATAAAATTTAAACGCAACCACATCCGGTATTCGTGAACACGACATTATTTGCTTACTGTCATTTACAACGCCATGTTGAAATAATGTACAGACGTTGAATTCACGGTTAAAATTTAATGTTTCCCGTTCAATCATTTTCTTTTCCATTTAGATGTAGCTTGTCGGTAAGTAAAAGGTTTAATAATGTTAAATCAGTTTTAATTTATGTTTAAATATTAAAATCACATTGATCTAAGTTAACATTCATCGACATGATGAGCTTGTCTCATGTATTTATTACGAGTCATTGTGCTATATAGAAAGAATAACTATTTTATTGAGTACATAAGGCTGGTCAACTGAATTCAGTGTGTAATATCCATGAGCCACCCACCACATTGCTATTCATGAAAACAACATTATTTATGTAATGTCATATTTGTGACCGCTGTGAAATGAAATAATGCACACATGCGGAATTTTAGCGGTTTAAAGTATATGAAATCAAAATACATTTTATAGCTATGTAGTCGTATGTGTATTGTTTACTAGGATTACATGTTCATTAAGTATGCTACTTTAATAGGTCTTTTTTATAATTTTAGACACATTTCTACAATAATAAACTAAGTATAACTCATTACGAGAAGAATGAGATTGTAAGACGTAGGTATATGTAGCTATTCACAAGCTTGTAACAAATAATTCAGCCTTTTCTGTTTCACGTGTAACGAAACGTTCTGTAGTTAATTTTATTTTTTGTAATTGCATGTAACAAAATCATATTAATATTTCAAATCTGTCGACGTATCGTCAAATTTATGTCCATTATGAATTACAATCTGAGGAATTACCTATTTTTATTAAAAGACTGACCTCACCTCAGCGAGGTGGCACATCGTAAAAATACTAATCTAGCCGCTATTGTGAGTGGTTCTATTATGAAAAATATAAATTCTTTTCACATTTCTCTGGTCGTTGTAAATAACGGTACACCTCGGCACGGGGTGCCCATAATTCACGGGGAGTGAGACGGGTCTGTACGTGTCCGCGCCTTTTTGCTCGTGTGGCCGCTCTAGTCGGTTCATGGTACGGTTCAGGTTTTAATGTTGCAGACGTGTTTACTGTATGTGGATATTTCAGAGGAAAAATATACGTTCTGTTTGAATAAAAAAATTTTTTTTTATTAGAAAATTGCACTATGTTCTTTAGAACCCAAAGTTTTTAAACTACATATATATGATAATCCACGACTAATCAATAAGGATATCTTAGAAAAATTCCATGCTTAAATAATGTTAAATGTTCGTTTTCTACATTAATCAGTGTCTTCATACAAATGATATAATGTATTAAGAATCATAGCCTGACATTAATAATTCGCCCAAACAATATCTGGCATTAATTAAGTTAAAGGTCAGTAATGAGGGAGCCGCCTGACGAAATGCCTTCTGGCATATAAATTAATTGAGTGGGAAGTTCCACCGCCCACGCGGCAATCAAGTGTTACGTAGCGTTTAAACATGATCAATGATCTTCTATTCGATGGTATGAATGAGGCGATTATCTTCAACAGCAGCTATCTGCGATTTCTATCGAAAAATGAGACATTATTGTCATTACGAAAACGATTCAAGTTCAATTCTTCTACGTTAGCGTAATGTTTTCAAACATTTTCATTTCCGGTTAAACTCGTACGTGTGATACAAATCAAAGTTTGTAATTGCCATCACTAAAAACTAGTGAGAATATACAAATTAAGAATCAGAACTTTATTTGCTATCGACCAATTAGAAGTAAATATTAGGTGTAGCGTGTAACTGTTATTTAAATATTGCCCAGTGAGTTGCCTTGTATACTTCAAATACGAATCCCTTTTTTGTACAAATTATGTAACCATTATCATAAAATAAATTGGTTCTGGTAAAAAATAAATTGAAAGCTGGGCAACACCTAGCTGAAACTATAACCACTATCTTCTTTAATATTATTGAAGTTTCTGTGTGCCGTTTCATAAAATATTTTTTGAGCATATTATTATTTACGGTTTGCGAAAACTAAAACACGCGTTCGGACTTTTTTCTCTGTCTATATTTAAGTCAGGACATTTCCAAAAGGACTGAATAGATTTTAGTGGGAGTGCCTTTTATGAAATCAGAATTTTTCTGGCACTAACTTAGCCGCGTTTTTTTTCTTCTCTGTTAGGTTTTCAAAATAAAAATTTATTTCTACCGCTTATACTCATAGACCGAAATGTTGCCTTCCTATTTGTATAGACAGACTACGAAGGGTATACTGCTGTTGGCTCATATAACTAAGCATCCAAATATATTCTCTAAGTTCATTCTCAATATTTGTAAATATCTATAGCTAAGAGGTTAATCATTGTATTGTTTTGTTTGTAAACAGCCCAAGTTCGTCTGTCTACCTCAACTTCTCTATCAATGCTTTATATCCTAGTTTTTCATTACGTACATTCATTTTTATATTTTTCCCACTGCATCTCACCTCTGTCCTCATATACCTACCCTGAAGAAGAAGCATACGTTAGTTTAAGACAAAAATATTGTCCGTTAATTTAATTACAAATTATTTTAAAACTCAAGGTTTTATATAACAATAGTAAAAAGATCGCAAAACAAAATATAAAATAGTATCTTTAAGTATTTATTCAATTTATGCAATTCTTATTAAATTTTCCGCAACTACATTTGCGATTATTCGCTAGTTATAATATAAAGGCGGCTATTTCGATAATATTTTTACACAGACAGAAAATAGTGCGGCTATTTCATAATAGTTTTTGTAACAGGAGTTACAGACTCTTCAAGACTTTTATCTCTTCTCTACTCTGAAAAATGTATATACGCTGTAACGTACCAACACTACAGACTTATTGTCGTCATAGACAATCGTTTACAGTAATTGTATGTACACATTGTAATACTCCTTATGTGATATAAATAATAAAGTGGTCTACCTAATACACAAATCATATCATTTATAGACAAATTTTTAAAACCAAACATTAAGAGATT
>DWFT01000068.1:0-15982 GCA_018246795.1 Microceris patrobas patrobas
TTCGAGATTACGATTAGCTTGTTGATTTAAGCCACTTTCTGTTGAGATTTTATTTAAAAAATAAATGTTATTGTAGGAACTATATATATTTAATTATACTTTATTAATAAATTATTTGCGTTTTGGAAACAATTGTAGTAATTTATGCAATTAAATATAATTAATTGCAAAAACTACATAACTTATTTACAATAAAAAATAAAAGGAAGGCGTTACTGTATTATACTTTATCTAACTTTTTAGTTCAATTAGCAATGTTATCATCATTTTTTTAATGGTAGATTAAGATCCAATGAATGACAATTAGCAATCAATAATCATACCAAACAATCAATTAAATTTGCGGACGTCAACCGGTATCATTACTCTGATACCAAAATAAACGAATGTAGATAATGGACAGCGGGATCAATACAAAGTAATCGCGAGCGGATCCAATAAGCTCGACCAAAACAACGGGGGGTCGCATCGAACGGGATCGGAGGCTGTGAGCCGAACATGGGGAAACAATATGGCGGCATGCAAATAGCTCGGCCATTATCGCACCTGGGCAGTGCGAGCCGCCCGACGAGTAAACAAGATTACGGGAATTGAATGGCTAATTAGGGGAAAAGAAGCGGCCCCGGCGACCAAGCTGAGTTATCGTGGCTCGTGCTTGCCATATTTCACGATGCTTAAGTCGCCTTTATTGTTAGGCCGCCTCTTGTTTGGCTAAAGAGGCTTGTTAGCTTATCTCCTCCGAGCTAGGTGGAGTGCATTAGCCGCAGTCTCACCAAGAAGTCAAGACTGAGTACGCCGTAGATATACTAACGTCCTTAAATACACTTGACTAGCTCACGAAGCCAATTCGGATCTCTATTTGCAGTAACATTTACATGGGTGCCCATTCAATAGCTTAGTAAAACCGATTGATTTGGAATAATGGAATGAGTTTATTGCGGGGCTATAAGTTTCGCCTTTATAGGCTACGTGACAGCAACCAAATTACACGACTACTTATCCCGCGTTGATAGCGGGACGCGGTCAGCCTCGTATAAGGGTAGTTAATCATTATTCAATTAATTAATTCGTGACTTTTATAGATAATAATAAAGTAAGTTGGTTTACGAGACGGGTTCGTTAATTTAATGTTATCTATCTAATTGTACAAGCCTCCGACCGTGTTGCGTCGATCGTCGGTTACTGGCGCCAAAGCGTAGAGAGTCAGTCGTACCTAAACGATAAAGTAAATATTCGAGCAGCACGTGAACACTAAACAATTAAAAATAACAGATAAACTACTGTTTTAAATGTTAAAATAAAATAATTACAGTCGATTAAGCATGAGTAAACAAAAGTCAATATAAACGTAAATACATAGTCACTAGCAGAAATTCTTAAAAAATCTATAAGTTCTTAAAGTGTCTAAAAGTAATTCTAGACTTCTTAAAGTGTCTAGAAGTAAGTGATTATTTAGTCACTCAAGTGTCACTTTAAGAACTTATACCTTACCTATTACAAATGTACGAGTACATATATCTCAACTTTAGATATCTAAGCAAAGTTATCAATAAAAACATCCATTTACTACAATAGATATGTAACTATCATTCACTAATATGTTCATTTTCTTAATAACAACGATTTACGATACAAATTACCCTCGACTCAAACTCTGGAGAGTTTATTAAAGCACTAAACTCACATTTGATTTAAAGAGGCGCGTCCAGTTAGAGCGACTGCAACCATAATTTAATTACATGTAGAGCCTGTCACTGAGCCCACACAGAACCTATTTAATACAAGATTAATGAATTATAAGGATATAGCTACATGGTACGCTTTGTAATATTTATTGAATAACTTTAGAAAACCATTAGACGTACCTGTTCATGACGAAGTCGAAATACGTGGCATTGTACTCGTACGTTCTAATAAAAATCGTTTTGTTACAAGTGCCCAATATAATATATTATGATTTATTTAAGCATTATTTAGACGATTTTCCTTTACGTTTTACTACATAAAGTGGTTACGTACATAAACATAAATATGAAAACATATATTGTATGAAGAAAACTAAATAGGTAAATGAACCGGACTAAGTTATTACTTATACGACTACCAACATGCTATCCAGATAGCTTGCATAACAAATGCTTACTGGCACTTTTCATGCAAACTTTTCGTTAAGCGATAAAATGGCCCTTGGAAATATGATTTCTGATATGAACACGACTGAAACGAATGAATTTCGTGAAAGTTACACTCACAATTATACCCATGATACCGCGATAATATAAAGAAATTATGATGAAATAAAAATCCACATGTCACAAATAAAAAATGTCGTCATATTATTTTTTAATAAAGGTAGCTTCTGATGCTTATAATTACGCAACAGTATCAATTGTAACAAAGAAGAAGTATCCTAGAAGTTTTAAATTTTTTTCATGTGTCATGTAACAGTCATCTAATTTGCGAGATAATTTGACTTAACGTCTACCAGTTGTAGATGTATACAGTCCTGTATAGTACAGTATTAGACAAACATGGAGTACATCAAGACTGTTATTATTTATCGTGCGTATGAAATATTTTGTTTTCAATGTTGTATTGTACAGTCTTATATATAAACACGACAATCGTTTTTAGGCTATAGTCGCCGATGTCAAGTAGAACCGCAATATTTTTTAAAACCATCCAGTGATCCGCAAATTCATAAAGTCAAACACTTTGTCTAGAAGAAGCCAGAAAGTTCCATAATTTCTTTGCCGAGATAAGAGGCGAAAGTTCACGCAGGAGCGGAGATTTATGACATCACTGTCGCTCCTTTCACTAAATAATAAAAGGCCTGCTGTAAAACGCGGTAGGAGCATAAAAGTTTTACGTCCATACAACCCGTTGGTCTACATAAACGAAGCATGTAGGGCGCGTCGTGTTAGGACGCCAAATCTCCATAAAAGGTAATCAGTGTCGGCACAATAGTCCGTTGCCTCATAAATCGTACGCCAACGTACGCTTATTTCATTCGTATGCCATATGAAGCTTGATTCGATCCTGCGACCAATTTATTAAATCCCCAATTTCACTATATCTCCCCTGAACTGCGGTGACTGGCGACGATTGCGACGTATTAGTGTGTAGATCGTGTACCTGCAACAATTACGTATAAAGCGCACAGAACATCTGCAACACTGCTGATGTAGTGAATATATAGATATGAGGTTCAGAATGAAATGCCACCGTTATTTACAGATATATAAGAGAGCATATATTCACAACTATATATCACTACGTACTGTCTAGCACATTTAGATCTTGCAGTTTAGCATATTTTACAAAACTTCTGGAACGCTATGAGAAACCTTGAAGCGCATATACCTATTAGAGATTAGAGACGTATGCATAGGATTTCAGGAGTCTATACCCATTGAGCTCGGTTTCCCCGAACCTAAACTCTTGAAGTGTGAGTCTAAAAAACAACTAGACTATCACTGCTGTATAGGAATACATACATATATACCTATAGATATGTATATATGTATACAGTATCTATATGTAGTATTCAGGTGGCAAGGTAACAAATCAGTGTGTTATAAGTAACACTTGGCATCCCACAAATATATTATTTTACGCAAACAAATAAATAATTTTATTATGGACGACAATGAAAAATTGAGCCGTCGGGTGCTGCATATAAATATTGGAAAAACAAATTAATTGCGTTGAAACAATCACACTGTAACGAGAGCATTTTTCTGCGTGACAAGGACATTAAACGAGTGATATACAATTGTATGTACGCAATTATTTTTCAATATGAAACGCAGTCCATTTATTCTGTATTGTGTGATCAGGAGGTGCACGGCCGCCGACCGCAGTGACAAACAACATTCATGGCCGACGTTTATGCGATGTCATGTTCCTCAATAGAAATGCTTCGATCTTACTTTTTATTATTTCTTTTTATAAACTTTTTTGTACTTCGATTGTAATAACACAAACTATATTTAATGTTTATAACGCTCAATAGTTCGTATAACTGTGTAAAAATCTAGTTTTATTCTGATCCGATACACAACATCAAATGACTATTTAAATGTAAAAATTGATCTACATATATATTGATACATATATATTCATCTTCTACTCAGTACTTTCTTTAGAAGCGCCTTCTCTTTCTCATAAACTTCGTGTATAACTAAAATACATCATATCAAAAAGACACACACTGTATTAATTTCGGGCAAATTCAATAAAGAACTTTTTTCTCTTTCGTGGACTCTTGTCCGCCTCTGACAAAAGTCACTCGTCTGCGCAGGCCCTTAAAGAAACGTAATAGTACGCCGAATTTGGAGGACGTAGTGCGGGGGAGCTATCAGATTGGAAAGAAGACAATACTTTCACGGTTATAAGGTGGCAGCTAGGGGAGCCATTTGTATGCGTAATGGAAGATCGAATTTCGTATTTGTTCGTGGAGTCGTTAACAGCACCTTCACGCTTGTTTATAAAGAAAACAAAACCCTTTACCCCGTATCGCGGGGCGGCGGGTGGCCCTCCGCGAAACCCTACCGAGCTCGCAACTCCACCATAAATATCAAAATAAATTTAATATCTGCATTGTATTTACGCCTAAGCTAATAAACCTCATCAACTCGTTAAACCACTTTGTGAAATGTTATACGGATTACCTACATATTGTGAATCGCGTGTACGGTAATATATAAACTCATTGTACACTAAGTATAATTCACATTACTTGGTGACTGTTACGTTATCGAATTTTCAATAAACAGCAACTGATATTGCTACAACAAGAAGCAACTAACAAAGTTAACATTTTCTCAAAAAAGTTTTAAGCCAATGTAAATATTTTTTACTATCTCATTGGTCTAGGGATAGCAAGCGCGACTGCTGGTCGAGAGGACCTGGATTCAAATCCCTGGTCGGATACTATTTCATTTTTCAAATTTAGATTTTCTGGTAGGAATTTCTAGTAGTGGCTCGGAGTCTAGGTCAATCCTTACAGTCAAAATGTCATTGACCCTGGTAAAGTAATACTTGACTACAACCGAAATTCAATGGAATAATTAATAAATATATCTCTTCATTTGGACATTACATGTACAAGGTAGTCATGCTTTCTCCCACATCTTCTCTATAGGTTCTGAATTTTCGGTCAACAGTCAATATTACATGGGACATAACTACAAGGAGATGGCGCGATAAAGAAAGCCAAAGATTTTGTATGTAAACGTCGTTGTTCGTGTGCCCGCCGCGCTGTTACCCGTCAAGTCCCGCGGCCGGCGCGCTTCGTGGTTCGTCCGTAAATATTCACGTTTTATTAAACTTATAACACTCTGTTTATGGGTACATAAAACCTTTCCTATGGTAGCGCTTTACCTTTAATCTTGTGAAGGAGCTACGGAATTGGCAGCAAAAAAGTTATTTTATGCTTTTGCATAATCAAATCAAGCATTCTTTAATTTAAAATATCTACATGTTCACTACTCACAAATTCAATAATAACAAATTTTAGATAAAAATTTTATTAGACTATATTGGACACATCCACTTGCTACTTATTATACCATTATAAGTAAAAAACGGTCGGTTCCGCAGACCATCGGCAAAGTAACAGAGGAAGGTATACTAAAAGGAAACAATGTTAAAAACGAATCATATGTCATATTACATCAACTATTACTATCACAGTTTCTAGCCCTTTTTTGTTACGTTTTTTTTTATTTCTCACTAATTGACTTCATAATTATTAGGAAGAAACTGGACTGAATAGCTTAATCCAAGATCTCGTTTTAAATACATAAGTTCGAGTTAAAATATTTTTAATAATTGTAATAGAAATTAAAACTTATTGTCGTAGAAAGAATTGTTACACCATAGTTTTTGAATGACCCACCGTCAAAGCAAATAGATACATACATACCTTACCTTTTTAATTAGAATATAATTTTTGCACAAAATTGGAGCATCATAGGCTTTGCGAACGCGGTGTCAAGATCACGTCGGCCGTAGAGTCGCTACCGTCGTGGGTGACACGCACCTCCACCCCCGCCTACTCCCACCACCCGCCACCCTCAACCCTCGCACGACGCATGCTCCAATTATAATCTGCTTAGTGATGTCCTATGTCGATTAAATTTTTTATTTAAAAACGAACGTATAACCAACCAATTCGCCCTACAAAATCTATTTACCCAAACTCATTATAAACACTCCTATTAAATATCACGCAACCTTTTTATAAGTCAAAATTGGAAAATCGAGATCATATTTCAATCCCATAATTTGATTAAGAATAGAAAACACAGCATTCATAATGAACATAAGCTTCCCCGTGTCTAGTGAAGAAACTGAAAGGGTTAATCGCGATAGCCACCCGCGGCGGATAACTCGATAGCTCGACATAGGATAGGGCGGCATTATCCCGTCGCGTAGAGTGCGCGCGCAGCGGCGTCGCGCGGAGGGCGTCAAATCGCGTGCGGAGGGCGCTCGGGCCGCGCGTGTTTCGTCGCCGTGTGCACTCGGCACAACACAGGACCGCCACGGACACTCGGTGCTCAGTACGCGACCTGCTCCTCGGTCACTGACCGTTACCGTCAGCATTCGCAACCTCGCTCGACCTCCGCCCTTACGACCAGTGGGCGCCGCGCGACCCGTCTCTGGCGCCCGCGGGCTCCTACCCGATACTCTCACTGGCAGGTAGCCACGACCCCGATAGCGTGACATCCACCAATATCCTCTAAAACGGCGCAATACACCCGTAATCGTGTGTCCGACTTTAATTTGTTTTTAAATTGTTTTCGGTGTTTATTGTTTTCCTGCGGTGTGTTTTGGTAATAAGACGTTTCGAACACGATGACCAGTCGAGAATGCAGTGGCTCGCGGACTACGATAGTATGAAATGTTGTGAGTTTTTGATACGATGATACAATATCTCTAGTAAATAAATAGTATCCAACCAATTTATATTACCTACGAGTATATCTGGATACCACATTATGCAGCTTCTTAACAAACTAATGCATGAAACTTACAATTCATGCATTATCAGATGAAATCGTTAAATCAATTACGCATTCAGTGTTATTAAAAATGTTTCCATATTGTAGGTTAGGGTTTGCATTTTTCATATACAAATACAGTAAATAATGTATTAAGGAACAATGTAGAAAAATAGTACTAATAGATCGGTTGCAGCTTATCAAATACTAAGGCTATAAATGTACATTTCTGGAATGAAACGTTCTTTACATATAAGTGGTATTTTATGGTGTTTTACCAAACACTCTAGCTCTGATTCCGTTAATATTTCTCATTTGTTAGCTCTATTCACTGTACGATATGTATCGTTTTACTGAATCGTATCATATCTGCATACAAGTTATTCTTATCATCGAAAATATATCTCCTTAGATTTTATTAAACAGATGTCGTTCCCTTTTCTATTATTAACACGATACCAAAACAGATTTAGAATACAGTTGATTGATTAGTTAAATTTTAAACTAAAACACAGTATAATAATAACTTTTTAAAATTACCGATTATTAGAATCGGTTCAAGTAATTAGATTCTACATTTATCTTACATTAATTATGTTTGTCATGAACAATCGGACATTTAAGTCATAATCACAATTACAAATATAGGTCAATACAATTAAATATATGTAATACCAAATAAACATTAATAATTTCAGATTGACTGAACCAATAAAGAATTTTTTTTTCATCCACCGTTGACTTTAGAAACAAGATTTAAATAGATAGTAGGAGACATTGTATAATAAAATGCGTTAAATAGATGAATATTTGTGGATTTTCGGATACATATTTGTGCGCGTGTATGCAATTCTTCAGAAAATTTATCATCATTATCATCATGTACACTCCCGTGTACTGCTGGACATAGGCCTTTCCAATGTCACGCCACTGAGCTCGATCTTCAACTCTTCGGATCCAACCACTGCCAGCCACTTTGCGTATATCGTCACTCCACCCATTTCAAATCTATATTTTGTACAATTTTGTTAAATGTCATGATGTGTTAATTGAGATCTTAGTATTTTCTCGCTATAATTCGACACAAGATTATAACAAAAACAAGTCACAAAACATCAAGCATTCCACTATAATTAACTCTACATTCAATGAATTTTTCTCGCTCTCATTATCACCAAGTTAACTGGAAGAGGCTATCATAAGGCATTTACTTAATGACTTGCTCATCTTACCCATACATAACAATAACTTACATATAAGAATAAATAAATAAATTAATTAATTAATAACAATGCCCAAAAAAATTAAAAATATGTCTTTCAAAAACCTCATAGTAAAAAAAAATAATAGCAAGCAAATTGATGTGAAATTCATAGCTGCTCAATTGCTACGCGACGCAAACGTTCTAATGAAAGGCGCGTTAGAAGTGGGGGATAAGAGGGGAGGGAAAGGAGAGCGGAGAGGGGATGGTAATTATGACGTATCCTGTAATCAGCCAGCGGTGTCATCCCGTCTCATCAGACTGGTGTGACGCATCCAGGTTATCTAACTTCATTTATAAAGTAGTCTGTCTTGTTTTCTACTATATAACTAACATATGTATGTATAAATGTGTGTGTTTGGCAGCATAGATTTTAGTTGAGGAAATAAAAATCGGACTTAAAAGTATTTTTCTTACAAACGATTAAATTCCAAAATGAAGCTATAAAAGATATTGTTCTTCAAGTTAGTAATATCCTACTATAAAATTAATAGTCATCATTATTTTAACTTTCGAAATAATAAGGGTTTACGACAATTTTATATTATAGTATTATTATGAACATTAAAGATAAATTTTCCTGGAAGAAAAAAAATTACGGTAATGACATTAAATTATTAAAAAGTAAATACGAAAGGGAGCTCTAAAGTAAATAAAACGTACATTTTATTATTCAACACAATTACTTAATACTTCCGTGTGTGACTGTACTTGTGAAGCTGCCAGACACGAACCAACACTATAAGCCAATGTCACTTTAGAGCTACGAACATTTGTTAAATTATTTTCTTCCATACATACGAAATAATTTATATTAATTGTGACATTAATTGATTTTTTGTTTCAAAATTCGTATTTTAAAAATTTATTAGTATCTTATTGTACAGTAACTTTCAAACACAATCTTCCTTGGAATTTATTTAATTACTCCGGTCTGATATTTGTATTTTCGTTTCAATATGGATTACAGATGTTATACAATTCTATCAGTGTATAAATTTATTATTTATACAATTCTATCAACAGCATCTACCAGGACTATTAATATTAAGAAAAAACCCAGTAACCTATTACCCTGCAAATGTCTATTTAGTTGTATCTACTAATAAGTTTATTATTATTTTCACGATAAGATATTATTTTTACGATCTAACACGGATGCAATTATATGCAGTACAATTCAATAAGTAATTGTATACTACTGTAATTTAAAGCATACATTAAAGAAAAATATATTTTAACTAGTACATATTATATAAATAAAATAATATATGTGTGTCCTTTTACGCGCATCACGGCAAAATTACTGGGTAGATTTCGATTGAGTTTAAAACAAGTAAATTTATATCCAGTGAGGGTATTTTAGTATAGTGTTTACTGTGTAATTTTAGTTTCTCAGAACCGTAATAACCCTACTACGTTTAATATAAAGTTGTAACAATTGTTAAAAATTAAAATATTTAACGATTTTTTTAATATGAGCAAAATATATTTTTCCTTTTGATATTTTTTTATTTTCTTCTAGATACATAAAATATTGTTTTATATCATAAGCAACACAGGCGAAGTCGCGGGTATCAGCTAGTTAGTGACGTCGTACGCAAGCGTTAGTTATTTATAAACAAGTGCGTTATATACAAAAACATACAAGTATATACAAACACACATGCTTATGAGTCATAATAATTTGTTAGCGACCAAATACAAAACGATTTATGACACGATAAAATTAATATATATGATGTCCACATGAGTTAGATACCAGCAGTCGCTTCGTAAGAACGCTTTGGCAAATTGCAATTAGGTTTCAGCGTTGCGTGAACAAATTTTAGAGGATTATTTGGCAACGTTTACTACTTTGGTTCTGTATATTTTAACCATAATAATTATATGAGTCTGCTCTAAGAATGTGAAAATATTTTATTCATATTTCATCCCGATATTTATTGTTTAAATGATGAAATAAACCTTTGATCAGATGTTTACTTAAATATTAGATACAAATTATGTATCCTTTCAAGCACCGATTAATGTATTTTTAAATTTATTTATTATTATTTTCAACTTTTTCCACAGCTTTATGTTATCCAAGTATTTGATTCGTTAATATATTAAATTTATAAGGTTTCACACAAAAACCATCATCTATCACAAACAAAGAACTAGATCACCGTTTAATCCGAGCGCTGTCCATAACATTTTTGCCGACCTTACAATCTGTTTAGAGTGACAAAACATCCTTCACGCGAACATAAAACCGTCAGCAAAAGAATAACAGCCGCGTATATATACGCTTGATATACGACGGGTATAATCGCGCACGAAATAACAAACCAATAAATCAAGCTTTATAAAAATCTACATATTTAACGCACAGCGGAAATCTGTCCGTTTGGTGTATATGTATGTATGTAGTCATAAATTTTAATTTTATTTCACGATTGTGTGAACGTCGGCAACATTTTTCATGACGCTGTTATTGCTATCTCAAGGTTTCGTGACGTAACGTAGAATGAAAATTACTGTTACTGAAGATTTTCGAAGGCAATTTATACAATATTATTTGTGGTTCTGATCTTATCGTATGATTCAGCGTAAAATATAGGTATAAAGAATTTTAAATTAGCGTTATTTAGAAGACTTTCAACATGTGAATAAATGTTGCCCTTGTAAAAAAATACATTGAGTTATGTATTTCATCAATAATTTCACCCAATGTATCAAAAATACAAATATATCAATGTGTTGCCAGATAATATAATTACATTTCAAAAACTAATCACACTATTTGAATGTAATTGTGTTTGTGTTTCATTTTTTATTTTTAAAATTGCAATACAAGTTGACTTTACAATGGCAAGCCTTCTTGAGCATTTTTCTACCCTTATTAAAAGACAATATTTGTAAATTATCAATATTACTCCTATAACACTATAGAAGTTCATTAATAATAATTAATAGAAGTTCATTAATAATAATATCTAATTGAAAAAAAAAACTAGTGTGACTAACTTTAAATCTTACTTTAAAATAAAGAGAAATATTCTCTAATACCATAATACAACATAACATAATTTGTTGGCATAATTACATACATCTAGCAAGCTCACCAGAACTTTCCAGAACTAGATTCTAATTTACAATACGAAATACATTCAAAAAAAGAACTGCAACATGAAAAAACATGATTTTAATCAACAATTATTTGCAGCAAATCTTCATTGTATTACAACACTCATTTCCTGTCAGCGAAGATATAATCGAATAGCGAAGACATAATCCCAGCGAATCTGCGAAAGAGTTGACTGATAGCCACTAGGCTAAAGTTCCATTGTTATGCCAGCATATGGTGAGCAATAAAGGGTAACTAAATAAATCTTATAACTGGTGAAACGTGGGAGTGTACTACACTCCTCTGCCTACCCCTTCGGGGATAAAAGGCGTGAATTTACGTTTAATATTTAATATCACAATATAGTTATGTACGTTTCTTAAATATGAAAAAAGCATCCATAGCTGTACAAAATGAAACATTATTTAACAAAGTTTAATAAACCGTAGAACATTTTTCCATTAAGCTCAACTTTTACCAATATCTCAATTTAGTCTCTCATTTTCTTAATAACCGACACAAACTTTATAGAGTATATTTTTATAATAAGTTTTAAGTAAATACATACATATTTGTATTAAAGGAAATAAACTACTTTTCTAGTTATAAAAACAAACTACTTTTCCCTTATGTGGTAGACAGAGAGCAACGAGTGGCAAATATCTTGTTCCTTACAGATCTTTCATGCATCTTCTATACACATCACTATATTCAATCATGCAAGCCAGTTTAAGAGACTTTTGACTCCTCATTATATAACGTGTTTTGTATTAAAATATAGTGGTTTTTACCCACAATTTTAAATAACGTGTAATTACAATATGCTACTTATAACTTTAAAAGATTTGTATTCAATAAATTCGAGTTTTAGTTACTCAATAAGAATAACTTTAAATTCTTTTGCTAATTCACGTGTTACATCACTGCTATCGTCATTTTTATAAACTTGGCGTCTGACCCAGCATCATATAAGTAATTCGTATTAATGAATAACTTAATTAATTTGAGTAGTAAATAGAAGATTACCATTATTGTTAATAACCTTTTTATCGTACAACTTTTGGACACGTGTTTCCTGTTAAAAATACGTTAGAGACACGTGTTCGTGTTCAAAAATGTCCACACCGACCAACTAAACGTTGGCAGATTTTACACGACCTAGAAAACACAGTGAAGAACTTAATTAGAATTGTACCGCTGTTATTGATGTAATCATATCATCGCTTTCATGTGAGCATCGCTTCGGTGACTGATTTCATTTAAGTACCTGGATGCAACAGAATAACTGAACCATAATTACCTATTACGATAAGCGGTGTACACACGTGTTTCAGAGTTTTCAGATGTTGATGGAATTAATTTGTTAATGCATTTATTTACAAATGTGGCTAACTAGATAACTATTTAATTTTATATGTGAAGTATTAATGAGAACTGGAAATTGCATCCTGTAACGTCATAAAAACCTCAAAAGATAGTTTCTAAAACTTCTTTATGTGTTGTCTTGTTTGATCGTCAGTAACAAAGTAATTGTCCTATTTTGACGGAATTTCGTCCGGTTCGCTTAAAAGTGTATGTCACATAGGGATACAGTATTTGTAATAGATTTTTACAGATTTTATGTGACTTAACGAATACGCCAAAGTTTATTTCCTGTTTTAACAACCGGCAAAGTTCTATTAGCTTCCGCAACTAATGACGCCTAACTTTGTCGCGGCTGACCAAACTCGCAGCGAATCGCGAACTAGTGAACCGTATTTTATTAAAGCGCGTTGAAAATTATTATTAAGTTTAACATTGTGTACGGAAAATAATATTTTAAAATTGATCAGACGCTCAAGTTTTAGTGAGATGTACACAACTATAATAACAAAATATATTAGTTGTAGGGGAAAAATAAGACCGTTGTGGCCATTTAAATTATGTAAACAACATTGAACGAGAGTGCAGTTGGTCTTGGTACTGTTTGTGTTAGTTGAACCGGATCTGCCGAGGTCCGAGTGTTGTGGCACACGTTGAGGAAGGCCTATGTCCAGCAGTGGACGTGGAAGAGGCTGACGTGACAATAATTATTAGTGGTAATTAGCATAACTTGTTAACAAAATTTCTAAACAAACAAACTTACTTAATATAAACTTTTCCTATAAACTCTATAGTAATCCTATTACTCCGGATTAGTGTGTTATTAATACTATTTAACATAATTATGTCTTATTCAACACCAGTCTCAACCGCATTACTATTTCTGAACTTCTACACAGTCGTCTGTAGGGTACACATAGAACGACAACCACATCGTTTAGAGAGAAACACAAATAGTTCCAACAACATTTGCTTCACTGAAGAAATACAGAGGCATAACGATACTGCTCCGGGCGAAACGTAATACATTCTCTAATTTACGTTACCTCTTCACTGACTTGACAAATATCACTACCGCAGGGTTTCACTGGTTGGCATACATCAAATGGTACGTGAACTGAATTAATATTGAGGACGGTTGGGTGTTGGATGGATGACCATTCACTTCCCGCTTCGCTCTTGTGAGCTAACGGCATCATAACCATAACGTATCCATTTTAATAGACCCTTGTTATTATATAGAACTTCTGAAAATCGAGGTCAGCAAGGCCCGGATATTGGTATTCCGTAAAAGAATTTTGACAACGTGTAAGTTTTCTGACAGTTGTTTGTATGAGCGCGGTGACTCAGTTCACTTCAGCAGCGACACGTCTGTGAATAACTTTCAACAGAAGAGGCACTTACTAATCATTACAACTGCACTATAACTACTCTACTAATAAGTTATATTAATTGAAAAACTTAGATATCTTCATACTACTCTGAGAAGTATGAAGAAAGTGAAATCCATCAGTCCACATTTTGCCAGCGTAGTAAGTTATCGTCATAATCGGGACTCAATAATAATATAGGATGCCACAAAATTTTGAATACAAGAGATAAAAGGAAATGGCTAAATATTCAGTACTGTTATTATATGTATTATCCGGGTTGAGGCGAAGAAAGAATATATCCCCTAATCACAAATCGAGACACCAGGGTGTCGGAAGAGGTGAATAAGCGACCTGCCTAGGCAAGGCAATATGCCCTAGCCGACTACGAGTAGCAACGTAGGCGGTGCAATAAGCTGTGATGCTGTGCTCTTGAGGCTATGTCCAGCATTGGACTTAGATAGGCTGGTGATGATGATACTGATGTTTATAAAGTTTTCCTTGTACACACAAACATATCGTATGAACTAAACAGTATAAAAATATAGTACAGAACATTATTGGAATACAATAATATTTAATATCTTGACATACACGGCCTGCTGATTTCAAACTAGGCTATTAACTAACCAATGGCCTAGTGAAAGTGATTAATGAAAGTGAATGAATGAATGAAGACCTCTTCGCCATGCCCGGCGACAGCGACCTAGAATATGTCTTGAAAGACCCTGAAAGTAACATATGTATATATCTTTAGCTACAAGTTACTTCAAAAGGTATTGAAAGTAAATTAAATAGAGGACTTTTCCCTTTCGTTGCCTACTACTTAGCAATTAAAATAATAACTACGGACTTCTATGTCTGGTAGATAGCAGAAATATGTACTGTATTGGTAATTTCAGACCCTGCATACTCGTATGATACTACGAATACCTCTCCTGAAAATCGATTAACATCTCGCTCTATTGACCACGTTCACAGCACAATTTTGTATTCAATTGAATAACCAGATCTCAAAATCTAAGACAGAGTTGGAATAATGGGAATCGCTTGAAATATTGAATATTCCAGATTGTTCCACCGTAGTTCTAGTTACTCAAACTGCCAGCTGAAAGATAAACACTCAGACGAGATTGTTAGCTTACCAGATCCAAGTGAATTGCTAGTTAACTCTCTATGTGTACTTAAAGTGTGCAGGACAATGTAGGAGCATCAGGTACTCCCACGTTCAAACTATTTTAATTAATTTATTCAGTGATAGTTGATGATAGTCCTTCAGAGAGTTACTATGCATAGACCCATGTGTCTTTTCTTTCAATTAAGCATTAATAGTCCAGTACGGAATACATGCTGATACTTATATATATATTATCAAATAGAGGATGCACACTGCGCATTTTTGATACAAATATTAATAGGAAAAGAGCGTATAGTGTTTACGATATACTCTCAGAAGTACCACCGAAAAACCTATATCTACCCGAAAACTGTTATAGTTATATCAAATCAACAATGTTTATATCAAAGTAAAGCATTTCAAAAGCTTTATATAAAACATTAAGGTATAGACTCACCACCGATTCCATGGGATGTAAAACGTAACTGGTGAAACCATTCAATGTACCACTCACCTGCATACTCCTTTGAGGATTACAGGCATGATGTTGCTGAGGAATTTGTCTTCACTGGCGTTGTTATCTTGGTTAACCGTATCTTCAGGGTATGAAAAGCTCAAAGGCACAATAATTAGTATCAATACAATTTTGTCGTTTGCTGTCTATGTATCAAGATTACAAATTTTAAATTTGAATTTGAATTCTTTTGTTTTAAGCCTCATATTTATAGCCCATCTACTGGGACTCCCGTTTAT
>DWFT01000069.1:0-15966 GCA_018246795.1 Microceris patrobas patrobas
GTTAACTCGAGAAGTGCTTGAAACAGGGCTCAAGCTATCTAACTTCATAATCCGTCCAAACGTGCACATAAACGTCGTACGTAGTCCTAGCAGTTGTGGTTGCGCAAAATACATTATTATTCCGCTGACGTCCGCACGAACGGTCTAAATAGATGAAATAAGTTTAATGACCAGTGCGAACTAAATTTCGTGTCTGATTTGATAAGTTTTATTGTTATACTCTTTGTTTTTCACAAGCTCAATTTCCTACGAATGACACCTAAAAGCTATTTGTATTATTTCTAGTATAATATTACATTCGTTTTAACTTCACGCCTATGTTCCCCGAAGAGGTAACTAGTGGAGAGTAGTACACTCGCACAATCCATTTTTTAAGTTTTATGTCTCACCATGGAATAAGGGTCAGCCTCGCTGGGCACAAATACAGACTTCGGGCTCCTAATACAAATTCTAAGATAGATATGATAATACCCAACCGAGAATCGAATCCTGAAACCATCGAGCGGCAGTCACGCTTGGAATCACTCGACAACCCAAAGAATCAACATATGTAATTTAACTTTAGTTCTTTTAATAAAGCTCTTTTTAACTTTTTATTAATTACTGAGTAATTAGTAATCAGAAGTAATTTTAAACAAATTCAAGAAACTTGTTTGTTCACTGTTTTCTTAGAATTTCTTAGTTTCATGATAGGATCGACGTTAAATCCACATCAGTAAGATTACCACGTACAAAACATTAATATTGCAAACTGTTCGCAAACTTTTGAATATACTGCTCCCAAGTCTAACACGTCACAAATTATAACATCATGTATAGTTCAGTTTAATTTAATATTGCTACAAATCTCTTTATACAATAGAATAACAACCATCTTTTCAGCGTTGTGAATTCAAGTATATTAATGATCAGTTCATTTTTTTTCTATTGTTATTCTATATTACTACATTTTAATTCCCGTATACACATATAAGTATAAATTAAGTTTGTGTTTTTTTTTTCATAATAACTGTTAAATGGGCTTACAAATAATCAAAAAATATTTTAATTATTTGTATAAAATGCTAATTATATAAAATTGGATACTAAACCTATCGATTTATTTAGTTTAAGTAATCACAGTAACCGGCAGCTGTTCTTGGTTTTAATATAAATGTATTAAATGTAGTTCTTAATGATTATTATTCTCTTACGGATCTCGCGAAATCCTTTTGTCGATGTTTCCGAACGCCGCTTCCGAGCCGCACCACTTTACTTTGGAGAGGCTTTTTGTACTCTCTTGAGTAGAAAGCTGCAATTAAAATACAAAACAACCGTTAGGAATACAGACTGATACGAGTATTATCAAGTATAATCGAGTATTATCAAGTATTTTAGCAAACTACTTCAAATTCTCAATGATTGGAAAGAAAATTACTTCCAAATAACCGTTACTTAAAGTTTTACGTTTACGTCTAGTTGGGTTACGTTTGTTAGCGGTGTAGTCAGTTTATAATGAGCAAAGTTGTTCATTTAATCAAATAACACAGATCGACGGTGCTCCGGCTGGCGAAGTTAACTTGACTGAACGTTAGGTAAACAGACAGCCGGCCGTCACCTCCACCTCGTCTCCGTCAATAATTGGTTGTGCAAACGTTTGCCAAATCTGCCTTCGAATGCTTATTCAGTTTTCATTGGGAAATTAGGCCGGCGATACCAGTCGACCCTCGAGCGTCGTGTAAATAAATACTACGCTTCTAAAGCAAACTCTCCCCTAATTATAAATTACACTCATACCTAGATGTGGATTTGGATTTTAATTTGAAATGTGTCTAAAACTTTCAATCCGTGGCACAGTTTGCGTTCGGCAATAAAGTGCGCTAAATACTAAAGGTCTGTATATATTTTGCTAAACGATCCCTACCTAGGTGTAAAAGTTTTACCTGAGTGAGGTTTTAGGCCAACATTACGTTCATACTAATTGTAGTTTATTATGAATAGTAGACTATAATTACCTTCATATAAATTGTAGCCCAGTATGAGTACTCCGCTATCATCATCAGCCGATATAAGTCCACTGCTGGACATAGGCCTGGACATAGACCTGGGCATAGGTTAATGCCGGTAATCTCCACGCTGGGCATGCGGGTTGGAAATCGCAGGGCACAGCTTTTCGTACCGCTGCCGACGCTGCTGCCCCATATTAAATACAGCTTAGTGTATTCATTCTAGTTTAATTTTAGAAATAGACTATAATTGATTTTTGTATGAATTGTTTTTTTTATGTAGAAATAGGCTCGCGTTTGGCTGCAATCCCACCTGATGGAAAGCGAGATACAGCCTAGGATGCAGCACGCTCGCCTAGAAAGTGCCAATTCACTCTAGTTTTGAATATTTCCAGGTAATACCAGTCAGTGATGTCCAATGATTGCAGCCTAGTATAAGTTGGTTCTTATATAAATTGTCGCTTAGTATTAGCAGTAGACTATCATTAACTTCATAGAAACTGTAGCCTTATATTAATAGTAGACTATCACTAATTTCCTATAAATAGTCAAAACGTTACTCAACTTACAAAGTACATAATCACTTTATGATTTCTGCGACGTAACTTACACTTAGTATACAGTACTGTTATTATACTTGCCGTAACATTTATTACACAACCGCACGAGAGAATAATTGTTATGCACTAAAACATTTTATGAACTCGAGTTTAAATCACAGCATAACCCCACATGTCCCTCCGCGCAAAATTCTTAATTACTTGACGCTGGAAAATTCCAAAACATGTATTGTGGCATATGTTGACATTTTGCATTCATTTCCTCTGAATTTTTAAGTTAGGGCACTTTAATGAGAGGACATTTTGTAAAGACATTTTTTTCGATATTATACCGTGACATAAAGTGGCAACTATTTTGCGCCTGTTTAATGTAGGTACAAGACACAATTTTTGAAAACGAATAATGTTGATAGAAACTAAAATATATATAATATAGGTACTTGTAAATATAGAAATATTTATTACACGAGTGTTACATAATAATTGTAGATATATAAGTGATACAATAATTTAAAATCACGCCAGTTTTCTTACGGGGAAGGCAAAGGACATCCGGTACCAAAAACTCCTCTCCTCAAAGAGCTGATGTGTTTCTTCTACTCTCATTTCTCTTCATACACGCACGCTGGCTTAAGGGTTTTATACACTCCTTATTCTATGAGACCTACGATTATGTACTATAATGTAACAAAAGCGATAAATGACACTGTTATATTTTTATTTTATTAAATTGAAATTATTTATGCACTAATGTTATTCTAATATAAAATTTGCAAAAGAATGAATAGTTAATCAAGTTAATTATTTTATAATCAAGCTTATTATGTATGTTGAACGCTGTTTGTTTGTATTAGCGATATTGCTTTATGATTTTATTGGTGACCAGCCGATACCCGCCCGCTCCGCTGGACGTGAAATAATTGAATTACACTTGGGTTCATATTATTTTTATTAATGACATGCAACCTCTAATAAACTTGAAGCTATACCAAAAATAATCCTAATGCGACTTTGTTTTGTTTTGGTTCATCCGTCCTCGAGTTTTACGCTTAACAACACATTTAGCGATTCATTTTTATTTATATAGATTAATTCTTTCTATACAGATATTATTATTGCACTTTCACAAAAGAAAAGAAACTTTATTTTGAAAGGCTACAATTTCACCCTAAACTGAATGTGTGGAAAATCTGTTAATGAAACTGTTTTATAAAACTAATTTAACATATTTACTATTTAAGAAATATTATCGTCAACACAATGAGGGAATCACTTGTGATTATTTTGATGTACCATTTATCTATAGAGGATGAGTTAAAGTAAGAATATCAATAATGTTAATTTACTTTAACCTCGTTTAATAAAATTAATGTACCCAACAACTTTATATATTGTCATCAGTATCGCTGTACCTTTTGAGGTTTCATTGTTCACACTGTTGACACTGGTCTCCTCTAGAATGAAAAGAGTTAAGCCACGGTGGCCAAGTGTGATTTGGGTTACGAATATATTCATAGATATTTTATCTATGTTTCCGTACCTTTTATCTATATCCTGTATCTTTACTTCTTAAAAAGATATCGTCTAAGTATTAGTCAATATGATAAAACAGTTCCGAAGCACCGATTCGTTCGTTTAATTGAAACTGAAGATTAACGTTGTCATTACGGGAATACAACAGTTTAGAAGACAAAACGGCGGCCCGAGGACTAGGGAATAATTAGAGGAACTAGTTCGTTCCCGACGATTTATGTTAGTTGCTCAGCGAGATTCACCACCCAGCCCCACTGAACTTTGCCTTCCCACTCCGACTGATTTAATTTATTCAAACGGTTAAAAAAAGATTGATCATATTCAAATCTAAAACCGTGAGAAACTTGTAAGTATATAAGCTCGTTCTTTAATCAATATTGTTACCTTTTAATACAAAATACAACGGTAGCTAAATTTCTATGATATATTACTGTGTATTTGAATATTACTACATTTCCTAGATAGACATTGTTTTACAAAATTTGCAACAGAAAGAGACATAGTGTAACAAAAAATTTACTATCATTTCGGTTGCCATCTCAAAGTTGTACACGTAAGTCGTTTCTCTTTTTCCTTTGGAGATAATATCGCTTGTCCATTGAAAAAAAAAACGCAAAGAACCCCTGGCAAGACGAGAGCTTACAATGCCTTTGCCCGCGCGTTACAACTGCTGGCACGGTTGAGGTAATTAGAAACGGTCTCCTGAACAGCTATCTCAAAACGCAAAGGTAATATTCTGTTAGGCAATTCTATTTCCGTAATTTATCCAGATGCCGATATCGTCTTTCAATTTATGCTGAAATACCATGCTGTCTGTTAGCGGTTCTAAATTTAAAACTTTCAAAATTAGAACGCTGTTTACTGCGAATATTTTATTAGGCGGCTTTGTTTTCATGGTTGTTTTTTTAATGATTGATTAATTATTGCAATCTCTGATATAAGCGTAACTTTACAAATTATATCTCGCTAAGCAATTACACATATTACTTTGTGAGAAAAAAGTGTAGTTTAAAAATATTTTGATTCGTCATCGTTTTAATTATTAGGCAGTTTCTATCCACTGCTGCACACAAGCCGCTCCAATATTACCTTTCTACTGAGCCTTATATTTCACTCTTCAATTCTAACTATTGCCAGCCATTTTGCGTATGGTGTCACTCCACCAAGGGTGTAATATATTTTTTTTTATTTTACCAGTTATTTCCAGTTATTCCAGAATAAGTCTCCCAACGTTCAGATCGTGTTGACACACTGCACCGTACGTATGTGTCGATTCAGACGCACTCTTTAACGCGCGTTTATTTGCATTCCTTTACACGCGACGCGTCGTTCGCGCCTGTCATTTCAAATAGTTTTCCATCATTCTCAAGTAGTTCTTTTGATTCTGGACTTTTGCGTTTTAGTATTGGAATTGCAAAGCGTGAAAAAATATAGCTGTATTTAAACGAAAATTTACGCTCTTTACGTAAGAGTAGGTATGTATATCTTAATTGAGTATGTATATATAATTTGAATACCATAATTTATGTAACCAGTCTTTTGGTTTAAAGGATATATAAAATTGGATATACAGTTTAATGTACGTAATAATGTATATGATAAAAAAATATTTATTAAAACGTAACTACACGCCTGTAATCTCCGAAGAGGTAGGCAGAGGAATGAAGAGCATTCCCACATTTCACCGATTACGTTTACGTCCCACTATGGAATAGGTGGTGAGCCTATTCGAAACACTACTAGAAATTCTAAATTAGAAAATTTAGTAGTGTTCGGCCCGGGGATCGAACCCCGGACCCCCCGATCGGCAGTCGCACTTGCAAATAACACGACCAACGAGGCAGTGTTTATTAAAAAATGATAATATGTTCTTATCCTATTATTCCTGAAAATAAATCCTTATTCCTTTTCTCATTGATAAGAGTTACCCAAAAAATCATTTGAAAATAGCTTTTTTAAATAACGACCTTGTTTCTTTCTTGCATTAGAATACAATTTACATTACCTATAATTCTAGTAACAAATATCAATAACATTGCAAGAATATCACAGAGCGAGAATAACGACATGTACCTACTAAAAAAATAAAATTAATAAAGCACTAATAAAACATAATTATTTCAAAACAACATTTCAACACCTGAAACATCCATACAAAATAACGGAACGATTTATTTAAAAAGTCATTAAAATACGCCAGTTTATAAACTAGCCGTTTGATATAAATAGCATTCATTCAATCACTCCCCGGAGAGCCATGATTTCAATATAAAACACTATTTAATGCGATATTTTACATAAACGCGGTGGCTCGCTAACGAGTCGGTCATGAATATTCTTGAATATTCAACAGGATATGAATCACAATCATTCTTTAACATTTAAAGACTTTTAAAAACCTTAATATTAATTTTCATCAACTTTTCCCACGTTAATAAAGTTAAAACAGGCAATAGATGTTATTATAAACGCTGTATAGGAACAGTTTTCTTGTATAGCAAGCTCTGATGAACGCAGAGGGATCACGGCAGGTCTGCTGTATGCATAAGGATAATTCGCACTCGGTGCCCTCTGACCACCCCGTAAACCACCTGGCGTGGTAGTTTAAAAATAATACCTATCGTGTATTAACAGTTTTAATATCGTACGTTTTCTGTATTTTTTCTGGATATTCTTTCAAATAAGAAAATGGTAAATAAAAATGGGATACCAGCCATATTTCTAACCATTCCTAATTGCGAACGTAATACTCATTACTTCATAAAATTGTGAATATAGAAAATTTTGGTTTTTAACTAACTTTGGGATTAGCAAAGCCAATCTTTTTGATTTGTCATATTACTGGCAACGAAAATTGTGGTCTGTGGGCACCGCTTGTGACACTGAACAGCTTTTCAATCTCTCAACAGACAAACGTGTAGTACGATAAGTAACGACTTATTAAAATTGTTATTAGTCGTATCAGTCTTCAATGCTTTTAATCCATTGTATATGTATATCAGCGTTGGCGATAAAAACTGTACTCTGTAATCCTTGAACCGCATACCCATCGTAGGGTATATAGGTGGAAACCCCTCAGAGAAGACTGCCCAGCAGTGGACTTAGACAGGCTAATGAAGATGTTGATACCCAGCGTATGAACTGTGGGCTATAACGCTAAATCCAGCTGTGGACTAGGACTGACTAATGATGACCTATCATAAATACATAAATGAATAAATACATGATTGATACGTATACATATGTATGTCTCCCAATGACTAATTTCTACATGGAATCGGATCTGCTTTAAAGTGAGTGAGATTTTAATAAATAGCTGACTCATTTAATACATAGGTATACCATATTTGTATATAGTCTTGCTTTATAACATACACACTTGTCAAATCAATTTCCTTGAATAAATTAGTCTAGAAATTATCCTGTAATAGAATAATCAAGTTACTCTAACAAAGCAAAGACCGCGACAAGTTTTATTAACAGGTTTCAACTATCGAAAATATATATTTAAACAACCAGCGCAATCTTGCAATAAAATACATAAAAATATTGACAACAAGCTGAAGATAAAATAAGTATATACGAACAAAAATCCTTACAGCAACTTTCGTGCGCCTAGATAGAACCTTACATAACCTCAGTGGTTAAACTTTGCATACGTACAAGTTGGGGGAGGCTAACATGTTTCTTTATTTAAAATATCCAATATATTATGTAGTAGCGTAAACATATTCTCAATAACATTATAAAGAATAATATATCTTGACATATCTTCACATTCAGCCATCTGATCTCAAGTAGACAGTTTGCAAGATGGTAACGAGAGAACTAATAAACCATGTATTTATTTACAATGTAATATTATTTATATCCAGTCACAGAATAAATATTTCTTCTCGTCACACAATTATAATAAAATAACTGAGCCGTTCTGATATATTTTTAAGATTGAAAAAAGTTAGATGAAGTCAGTACAGAATGTACAAAACATTACATAAATATTACCCAGTGTCTCATTGAGCGCAGTTCGCTACGAACTACGAGTGAGTAATAAAGTCGCGACGAAGAATTGTGAATCTCAGCGGCATTGTATGCAGTACAGTTGGGTTTCAGTTGCAAAGTAATGCTATCTAACTTTCAAGATAAGATAATACGGGCGCGTAAATACAAGTTTCGTGTTGTTTGGATTTTGTTAGCTTGTATCAGATAACTGGTTAAACCTTAAACCATGTATATATCAAATGATATACATATGTATGTATTAAAAATGACTAAAACATAAGTATTAATTATGTTTTGTTTTAGTTGTTCCCTTCAATACAAAAAGTATTATGACAAAAACCTATACACAAACGTTGACTGCCTTGTTGGTCAAGTGGTTTTATGCGCGACTACTGATTGAAGGGCCGGACTTCGATCCCCGGGTCGGGTATTGTCGATTTTTTCTTACTTGATATTCATAAGCGTAGCTCGGAGTCTGGATCCGTGGCCGGTATGTGGCAACAGGCTCATAATAACTATGAAACATGGGAGTGTGTTACATTTCTCTGCTTAGCTCTTCAAGTTATCGTAGTACAATGTCTCATCATCATCATCATCAGCCTATATCAGTCCACTGCTGGACATAGGCCTTCCCCAATGAGTGCCATCGCGTCCTGTCCTCGGCTTGTCGCATCCAGGATCTGCACTGCTATAGGTACTTAGAAAATCTTAATTATATTGGACATTATAAGCTGGTTTCAGCCAAATATGTTTTTACTTTCAAATTGATAAAATATCTGCAACGACCATATTGAGCACAATAATGCATCCATAAGTCATCAACTGAATCGCAATTGGAAAGAATGAGTGTAAATAATTATGTGCTTATTGACGTAAAATAAACAAATCAAAATAAAGCAATATTAATATTATGGCGAGGTGAAATCGAATGCAATCAGTAACAAGCGCACAACATCCGCTTAGTACAATATTGACAAGATATTTAATTGAGACAATATTCGCGTATCGAATCTATGCGTTAAATCTAACTCCACCGTTAAGGGCACCGAATGCCAATTATGTCTGAACTTACAATCCTGACATAGTATACATTCGTGATTCGCTTTTGTTTCTGTTCCAGAGCTTTCTGACTTATACGGTCAAAATTGGTCTATGGTTCTCCCTTGACCAGAATTTTCTACCTTACCTTAAATAATTACCTATTATATTTGTAAGTTTATAGGGCACTCTATACTTATAAATACGAGTGTATCTACATTTTGAAACAAAGCGGTGGAGAATTCTGATTGGCTTCAAGCCTAGTAGTATAGCAGCGCCCAATGAAACATAGATTGCGATTCAATATATTATTCCGAGATATATTCTGAAATGCAATTGAATTTCTATCCAGAAATAGATATATTGCTATCCAAGAGGACTTTGTGGAGCGCCGCATGTCTTAGAAAATTAATTATATAAGTGTATTTTGCATACGAAAAACGATGTTAAAAAGTGTTAACTCAGTGTTAAAAATTTTTCATGTATAAGTAATATCGTTTATGTAGAGACATTTGTTTATTTTCAGGATAGTAACCGGTGGAAATTCTTAGTCTCTGCCCAGCCTTATGGGAATAAATCGTAACAATATGTATACATATGTATTCATATATGTATGCGTAACTACGTCGTATGAACTACGATTAAGCGTAACGTAACATCACTCCTATAATCCCCGAAGGGTATTTAAAGTAATGTGCATTAGGTATTAAAACATTGTGACATATTTAAAGTAAAAGGAATTTAAATTTTTGTTTACACCATTAGTAAATCCCCAAAGTTTATAAACGGCGTACTAGGAAAAGCTAATTTAAAATAAATTTCCGGTATAAACCAAATTGAGTCTTATCTCAGACTGTCATGTTTCTAGGCATGTTTTCTTTAAAAAAAACTTGTAACACACGAATACAGGAATGGAATCAAAGAAAATTCCACAAAGTAGAGTCTACAAGCTCTAAATAAAGAAAATCTATAAAGTTTATATAAAGGAATTAAACCTTAAACCTGTATACTGCTTTTTATCCATTTTATCAAATATGCCAAACTAGTAACGTCATGTGATGTCAATATGAGGCTAAAGAAGACAGGAGATATTATGCTTTCTATGTTAATTAAATTTTAAGCATTTTCATAATATATTGTAGTGTGTAAGCTCTTGAGACCACTTAAAGGAAACTACTCAAAGAAACAAATCAAAGGAGCCCAGACCCGAACGGCTCACGGTTAGTATTCATAAATTACGAGTATGAAGAATTATTCTACGAAATTTTTTAAAGAAAAACTCTGGCATGTTTTATCTTGTTTTATCTTATCATATTTTATGTGATTTTAAAAGTCATATTCATTTATGATATTAAGGTTTTAATGTGCTTGTGTGTAAACGAGTTAAAAATCTGTAAAATATACAAATGGTAGGAAATATTTTATACATAATTGTGGCAGTCCGATCGGGTCTCCTTTCAGAATGAAAGGGTTACGGTCATAGTCTCCCATGCTGGCCGAGTGCGGGTGCGTAGACTTCACGCTTCGTATAAGATTTTTTTAGCCTATCACTACAAGGGTCCTGGATTCAAATATAATATATGACGTACACCGATACACCTTAGAATAAAAAACACCCATCAATTCAATAAATAAAGATCATTCATACTCACCTTCATACTACCCATAAATAATATATAAATTCCCCATTGAATAGACATTATTAGAATGTACTGTACGCACTTTTGTGTTCACTATCGGAACGTTTATCCGCACCCAATGTGCCTTTTAGCCGTTAGGGCCACCTCGTTTAATAATTTAGTGGGTTATCTTAGATAAATAATTCAATAGCGGCGATGGCAAGAAAACGATATGTGAAGTTAGGTAACAACAGGCTGAGAACATTCGCATAGAAACTTCTAGAGACAAGTAAAAACATTTCTGTAATCTTTGTACAGTTGTAAAGTAAATTAAGCTTTGTTAAAATTTTAAATAGCCAAGAGTTAAAATTGACCATGTGTTATCTCTCTATACGTAGTGTAGAACGACCTCCAGCTCGGTGGGATGGCGACCTACGAAAGGCTACAGACAGATGCTGGATGCGACAAGCCGAGAACAGGGCGCTATGGCGCTCATTGGGGGATGCCTATGTCCAGCAGGAGACTGAGATAGGCTGATGACTATCTCTCTATATTAATAATATAGGCATTTCATGGCAATTATGTGCATGTGAAAATTGTATAAATTATTGTCAAAATTGTATTAATTATTGTGCTTCGAATTTTACGAATAACTAACATTAGTTATAATATTATAAAGACTATGTAGTTTTACAGTCACGCTTTAAAACTGCCATCGTCATGGATGTCAAACAAAAATATATCGTGATACAAATATCTAGACTCAGTTAACATGAGTATATTTGTCATCCAAACACTTGCCCGGATAAGAATCAAACATGAATCGGGAGATCTGCTAGAATTAATGACATTGACTCCTCAGAACAGCAGAAATGTTGGCGATGCTGTGGTCCCGCATAAAAATATGGATGTACAACTGTTTACAAGTGATGTATTACACGGAATATTATGTTTCAATGTACTCGTATGTGATTATTTAGGAGTACTGCAACAACTTAGTCATAATTTAAATTGGTGAAACATTTGCAAGGTTTGGAGAGGCCTTTGTCCAGCAATGGACGATGATAGGCTAATAGTGTGTGTGCAAGATTTCCAATAATTACAATTTATGTCATTAATATTATGTCGTCGTTCCGATTCTCTTATCGGATAAGCAGAGAGCGTCGAGATAAGAATCTCGATCCTACAGACCTGACGTAATTTTTATAACTTCTATACCATTTTAAAATTATGTAATACTAATATATCATACCTACATATAAATAATTAAGTTTAATACGAGTTCTTTTAGTTTAATACGAAATGCATTACTCGTCCGTAAGTAATTAAATATTTAAAACATCAGTGCTTATTCACAGTGATGTTTGCGGCGTAGAAATATATAACAAACTCATAAAAACACTTGATTCTGTAACTGAGTTATTAACTTCAGCGCCGAGTGCCGCGAACAAAATCTAAATGGATTTGTCAAATATGAGGATATAATAAGCTCTCGCTGAAAGTTACTGTACATTTTGAAGAATTATATACTTATGTTAGAGTATGAACAACTTTTTAATGTAAATACATCACAATAAGTAATTATGATTTTTGCTTGTTCTAACTTTAATCACGTAATCTTTATAATGTATTTTGATCTTAATTTATTTTATACTTTCTTGTTCAATATTAACTTGTTAAATTTACTTATTTACCGAAAAGTAAACGTATATACGTTAAAATAAGTCAATGTATATGCATCTCTTGTCTAATTATAGTTAATAATGTCCTTTCTTTTACCACGAGTAAGTACCAAGACAAAAATTTAAAAACACATATTTGCATTATAAGCAAACACAGTTTAACGAAACCCTGAGAATCATTCCAACAACGCTTCCCTACAAGCCTTTGAACAATATTTTCGGGACATGCTATATATTTCCCCCGCGGGACACCCTGTGTTACATGACAACCCTTTATCTCCCAATGCGCAATTTCGCACACCGCGGTAGTTTCGTCACAGCTTCCTTCCTGTTTATCTCCGACTTGTTCCGAACATTACCTTTTTACTGACATGTTATACCTCTCGATGGAAATAAAACACATTGAACTGCATTCATCAATTTGGGGTAAATATCTTAACAACGTTATGGGATTGAAAATTTTAAAGAAGTTTTGATAGGTTTATAATAATAGTAAAGTGTAGTCAGAGTGATCCCCACTTTTAATTAAAAGTGGTATTTCATTTTGATCACAATGTCAATCAACAATCTTCAGGATTATCTAACTAATTATAGACAGATTTACATTTAAAGCGTTAACTTTAATTAGTCAGAAACGATAATCTCCACGTGCATGAGTAAGCGCACCGATGAGTAACAGATCCACGTTCGTTAAACGGTAATGACCAAAAATAGGATATAATCCTACTGAATCTTGTTTTTCGTGGGTTCGATAACATCGCATTTAGTAATTAGGCTGAAAAAATCCTGTCCTAACGATCACGATCATTACCTCCGCGAAAAATAAATCTACTTTTATCCTGTGGGTGGAAGACGCACTCGGGCACCTTTTTATGTATTTCTCGTTTTCCTCTAACATGAATTATTGTAAAATGTAAGGCAGTTTAAAAAAACTATTTTTATGGTTAACTTAAAATAATTATACGAGACTATTGTTTAGGTAATTAAAATCGGAGTGTATGAAGCGAGTGACTAACGCAGAAGAAACGTGTCACATATGTAAGGATAGATATATATTGGCTCTCGGTGCTCTGCCTACCGTGAAAGGGACTTGGCGTTGTGATATAATAATTCATTACGATAAAAATATACTCTTTAAACCGTACACAACCGTACATACGCAGAGTACACCATGTACATACCGCGTAGTATACAAATAAAGATGAATTGAATATGCGCGCGAATTTTTCTAACCTGCCCTCTATTTGCATTGGAGCGAAAATGTTTAATCAGGCGTATAATCTTAGCGTTCCCTTCGCTTTTGTGTTATGAATGTAACACATCAGAAACGTATTTTTAGCTTTATAAAAGTATTTAAAAATAGAAGCATAAATTGAGCCCGATGAGTTCGACAATAAAAATTAAATTTTGTCTATTATCAAAAATAACGATTTATTTGTGATTGTTCCAATACTTAATCGTCAACTTATCTCATTGAAAATAATATATTTAGATAGATTATCATATTAACTAAGCAAATTGTGCTGTTGTTCATGTGGTAGAAGATAAAAAAAATTAATAATACAGCGAAATGGATTTGAAAATTCTGCGAATGCGAATTGGATCTTTGGCTAAATTATACACCAATCTCGAGTATTATATACATATGCTCAATCAATGGATTATTACAAGAAAACCCCACATATTATCCACTTCACCCGTCCCAGTAATTAAATTGGTGTTTTCTTTTAATGGCAACTTCATTTCAATGTTAAGTCATTATTGTAGTGTCAAAAAACCTTGTTCTGGTTTATGCCAAATTCACTACAACAACATTATCACTATTTACACTTTTAAAATGTTGTTAACTAAAAAGTTTTTTAAGATTTTTTTTCAAAAAAAGTCTTCTATGCTGACAAGTTAGTATTAAATAACAGTCTTCTATGCTGAATAGTTAGTATTAAATAACGTTCTTACGAATGTATAATATAAAAATCTCATATAATTATTATTTGTTATTTTACCCAATATTTTAACAGCTGAGTTATTGCTG
This sequence comes from Microceris patrobas patrobas, assembly GCA_018246795.1. Classification (NCBI taxonomy): domain Eukaryota; kingdom Metazoa; phylum Arthropoda; class Insecta; order Lepidoptera; family Hesperiidae; genus Microceris; species Microceris patrobas. Next base: position 14,452 of record DWFT01000069.1, read on the forward strand.
TTCTATCAGCTATCGACATATACATTTTTAAAAGTTTCAACTGTCACATAATACATATTTAAAATTTTATGTAACCGACAATATTAGAACAAAGTAAATATCAAGACATAAATATACATCTCTTGGTAGATGATAAGCTTCGGAGTTGCGTTATTTAACAACGTTTCATCGACTCCATTCTTCCTCGGCAACAAAGCGGGACTACGCCGATTTTCCGCACCATTACTGCCGTGACAAACGGTGGTTTGTACCCCCGACGCCATTTACATCCATTAAGAAACATCGACCATCCAAATATTATGCCATTTTAAATTCTACCTATCGGCCTATCATTCAGCGTTTTAAAATTTCTGTACATAATAAATATACATATGCATTCGTACAATTATAAAAAAACAATTTGTCATCTGTAATTCGTTTCGCTCTTATATGCCAGTATAACTTGTTTTTACCTATATATTTTCGACCCTTAAAAATAAATCTAAATTTATGTTACGAAATATACCAACTAATTTCTCCAAGCAACAAATACGCAGGCATTCGTTCCATTTTTGTACACAAATCCTATTATATTCAAACTTTAATTTTATTCTTGTTTCTGTGATTATATTTAAACTTGCAATCTTGATATCGAACATTCTGTGCGTGTAGTCAATAAGTTTTTCTTGAAGTCCGGATAAGTACATATTATTGGTACTCATTATTTTTACACATACTATATTCAAGAGTAGGGTGAGAGCACCGAATGCGAGATATATAAATGCCAAATTCTAAATATAGACATATCAGATTTTGCCTGTGACCGTCGTGTGTAGTAGAGCTTTTGGCGGCATTTTTAATTTTTAGGATACTTCGTTTGCATTTAGCCGCCGCCCCGCCACAATAAACAGACGCATAGTAATCATAAAAAGGTTTGTTCGTTCCTTCATTTTAACTTTCATCTACTACTTCATCCCCATGTAGGCCGTAATGACAAAAATGTTAGAACAGATATTTATTTACTTTTTGTAAATTTCATCTCTTATTTCACCTCCTTCATTGTCTTTTTTCCCGATGAAAGGTACACCAGGCAACGAAATGCAGAAACGATTGCGTTTGACGGTTTAGACGTAGTCGTGTTATTGTGCACAACTTGAAAGCCAGACTCGGGGGATCTGCGACGACCGATCCGGACGTGACGTCATAGGAGACGCTTCTAAACATCGTCACATCCGGGAGTCATTCCGACGATACTGAACGCCTGTGCGACTCTACAGCAATTACATTAAGGGCCTTTGATACACTGCCTTTAATAATGTGCAGCGCGCTAGTTGAACGGTGTGCAGTGGAAATAAGCTATACATGTGTGGAAATCAACATGCTGTTTTCATTGTATACGCGGATTTCAGACTAATGATTTGTGTTACATGTTCAATGAAAATGGTACCTGAAATGTACCTGGATTATTCTGAATACCGTGTGATAGATTGAAAGCGTTAATGTTAAAGTAAGTAGTAGGTTTTATTAAGTAAGTGT
>DWFT01000070.1:0-15947 GCA_018246795.1 Microceris patrobas patrobas
GGTGTTTAAAATTTTCGTAAATAGCAAATATCTCATCAGATATGAAACGATATCTGATAACACATCTGGTATGTTTCTAGTTTTGCAGCGGTGTGACATGAGATGTGTTGTTTTATATTAAATGTGATACTATTAACAAACCTATGTAAACATTATGAATTATAATATATGTTCAACTAAGCAATATTGTACGAGCTTTATAATAATATTTTTCGGTAAAAATAATTTCATCATATGTTACAATTTCATTCGACTAAAATTACATCAATATATTATGTCTTATGAATAAAACTACACCAATGTGTGAACCTAATAATAAATTATTCTAAGTATCTAAACATGGTTCCAGTGCCATGAGAGAAAATTTTCATCTGCCATTATCGTGGTTGTATCATAAATTTATCGTTAATAGGACCCATGTTGTAGCAACGGCTGACTCTCAATTTGGAAATTTCGTAACTAATCTGCTTATTTAGGCCTCATTGCCGTCATAACATAATCCTCCGCAAAATAGCCACCTTGCATGTCAGCACTAACCCGTAAAAATAGTAAAAGGGTAAGCAGCCGGGCCAATGACGCGGCCATAACAGTTAGGGTAGCGTTTTTATTACATCTGAGTCAGGTTTAAAAAAGGCGCATGGTTCTTTCGTAGAGATATCTAGCAAAATCATAATCGATATCCGCAAGAGCCAGCTGTCGACGTATCTTTATTGTACACGAACGATAACCTCATAGCGCTTGTCTCTCGGATCCAATATTGTTTATATTCGTTTTGCTGCTTCGATTTTTTTTCTGTATCATTCAATCTCGCGTGTGTTATTACTTTTCATTGTGGCCTGTTATTTCGGACCGGGGCTGGGAGCAGAACAAAATAAAAAAAATCAATTTATTTCCCTTGCGAGCGAACATGTCCCCGGCTAATCCAGTTTGTTCGACCGCACAGGGGTTGAATCGTCAATGAGGAACACAGTCCAAATGTAAAAGTGCCCCACCAAGGGAAAAGTATCGAATATTGGCTATTTGCTATAAAAATTCTCCGCTGAATTAGATCAGAAACTATTTGTAATACTTATTCATCTTGCGTGGTAAGGTTACGTATAAAATGAGTGGGTTCAGCAATACAATGAGAAGGGTTATGTATACAATGAGAAGGGTCGTCTATACAGTGAGAGGGTTATGTATAAAATGAGTGGGTTATGTATACAATCAGTGTACGTAAAGGTGGAACGATTGAAAGGAATTAGAGTAATTAATCTTTGGCAATCAAATCTTATAAATTATTTTACTCTATTATATACAATTATTGAGTCATTTATTTATAACATGTTTATTTATTATTATATTATATGATTGTTTTTCATGTTTTTCATAGTCAAACCAATAATGTTATGAATTAGATACAATTTTTAACTACAATGTGTATAATTGTATATTTATGTAGGTATAATATTAATTTATTTTCATGGACATCCCTTAAAATTTGCTGTGCTGTTAGTACTTAGGGAGTGCATATTAAACGAATTTTAGAACTCGAGAGCTTGTTTGCATGTAATTTGATTGTAATGACATGTTAAAAAAATGAATAAAAATCCCTTTGGAATCTTAAAAACATTAAATAAATATGTATTAAGTTTTAAGAATTTGTATTCTCGTATTTCGTTATATTATTAATGTATATAGACGAAACACTTCAGCTCTGTAAGTATGCAGAAATTTAGTAGGTACTCGGCGCTCTCAGCCTCTCAGCAAAATGTTCTCTAAGGCATGCGAAGTCTGGCAATCCGCACATAGCTAAGGTGGCAGCCTATGGCCTTAGCCCTTTCATTCTGGGAGAAGGTCCGTGTTCCAAAATTGGAGTGATAAAAAGTTCAAAAATAATACTATAGCATTTGTACTGTATATTGGGACACGGATTTTACTGTTACTTTATGGATCTCTTGAATCAATACATATAATTTGGGTACTGCAAAACAGGGACATTTCATTATTATATACCAAAAAAAAATTATAAATTTATTTTTATTTTGGAGAGGCCTGTGTCTATGGACGGGAATAGATTCATGATGATGATGATGATAATTTTTAATTGCGTTAATGTAAGATAGCCTTAGGTGTTCACGTATGCGTACGTATGTATTAGGTGTTCATTGCAATACGTTATATATTTAAAAAAATGGTAACACTGTAAGTACAAATAGAAAACAATGTTATCAATACAACTTGAATGTATCGTTGGTCGAGTGGTTGCAAGCGCGACTGCCGATTTGAAGGTCCTGGGTTCAAATCTATGGTCGGGTATTCTTCGATTTTTCTAATTTGGAATTTCGTATTGCGAAATCCAGTAGTGACTCGGAGTCTGGAAATGTGCTTGTGGTATGGCAATAGGCTTACCACGTAAGTGGCTTAAACGTAAGTGGTTAAACTTGGGAGTGTATTACTTTCCTCTGCCTACCTACCTATTGATTACAAGCGTGATCACGCTTTACAGTATTACAAGCGTAATCACGATTACGTTTATTATAATTATTGTTTTTTTTTTAAATAATTTTATGACTATTAACTTATTTTTAGGTATATTATAGAAGTTCAAGTAAATATCACGTTGTACTTTAATACTTGTTGAAAACACTTGTAAATTCATAGTATATATGAATAGTATATATGATAGTATACATAAATAGTATATATAAATAGTATATATAAATAGTATACATAAATAGTATATATAAATAGTATATATAAATAGTGTATATAAATAGTATACATAAATAGTATATATAAATAGTATATATAAATAGTATATATAAACAGTACATATAAATACTATATATAAATAGTACAGGTAGGAAACGTTATTGTTTTCAGATAGAAATTCAACGGTTTGCTTTTGAGATACACTTCGTTTGGAAAATTGTAAAATTACTAAACGAAAACGAAAACGGTTATTCATAATATTGCTTGTAACACTGTTATGTATGAAAACTGAAATTTTATTCACGTAATATTCTGAAACGTAATAAAATGATTTTTAAAATAAGCAAATATATGAAAACTATTTTGTAGAAACTCGATTTTGAATTTGCGTATATTGCTCCAGCTGTATAGCCTTAGACTACATAAATCGTATCGTTCAGTCTTTTTCTATTGCTGATCAATTTGAACCTTTGCATTTCAGCTTGTCAGGTTACTGAGATTACAAGTATGTGTGTAATATTATGAGCTATAAATATTATTTTAACAGTTAGTATGACAATAGAAATTTTGATTATAGAAAAAAAAAAACTATTAAAAGAATATAAGCCGTCGGAGTTATCAAAGCGTATGCATTCATTGTTGAGCAGTTTAATTGAATAATTAATGTAAAAAACACACAATTTTGTAATGGCCTTTTTGACCTAAATAGATTCAACATATTTTTGATTTTCATTGATGTTCAGTTTGTAGGATTAAAAAAAAGTGACAATTAAATGACAGCTGTATTTAGAAATTAATTTTAAAAGCCCGACCACATAAAAAATAAATACGATGTACAGGTGCGTAACTTTTTACATGAATATTGTTTGGTACAAAAAGCTTAACTTGAAACTCATCAAACGAGTTGGATGCTCCGACTGTTGTGCAGGCTTTGGAGCAGAAAAACTTATGAATAAAAAATGAATTCCTTGGTTTTAAAATTAGCATTACAAAGAGAGGTAATTCTCGTACCTTTGCGCTTGGAAAAGAAATGTACGTATAAACGGGGCCTTTGTCGTTAAATGTGAGTAAAAATCAGCGTTCTGTTGAAAACGGTAAGAAATTCCCTGGATTTAGCACTTTTTAGATGTTTCTGTTATGAAACTTCCAAGGAGATTTTTGCCGAAATTTGTAAGTTTAAATCGTATCTGATTGCCTTGTAGACTTTGAATTTTTCTGGTTACTCGTTATCATTATTATTGTCATATCGTCACGCGAGAATCTTGATGAAGTAGGCAGAGAGCGCCGTGTGCCAAGTGGTTCTATATTTATAAGGTTACTTCTAAATATATACATATTTTATGAATATATACAACACGTATAAATATTTAGTAATAGTTGTTGGTATATAGTATAAGATTATATTAAAGAAAGTGTTGCCATGCGACTTCGTGCCCGTATTTTTGAATTCTGTTTGCATTTATATGAGCCCAGGCGCATCGGTTGCTGGAATAACAGTGAACTATTGTACAGAGCTTCGCGTTTTGTAAATGCAAAACTTGTAATGCCACCTCTGCGTACTATTAGGGCATCTTAAAACATAACACTAAGACTAGCTAGATATGACTTGTTTTTACACGGCTTAATCATGAAAAATGTATTCAAAGCTGTCATGAAAAATGCGAAAAATATTCGAGGTATTATTTGAAATTTTGTGATGTTCTACTTTTTAGTTTAATTATTCTATTTTTGAAAAGTGATTAGACCTAAAAGCCATTTGTAAGAACAAAATACATGTCTTATATCTGGATATTTTTTGCTATGCCCAACTTTTTTCAGACCTATTGAAGGTTCTTCTTTATTATTCCGTATCGACCACAACGAGGTCTACTATTGCAGCTTACACTCGGGTAACATCGTCATCATCCTCATCACATCAGATTCTGCCGCTCAACTACTGAACATTGGCCTTTCCTATGGTGTGCACACAATTATTGATCCTCCACAGGAACCAAGATAATTATAAGCTACACTCCAGAGTAGTAAGTAGTAGTAAGGATAGAGATATATTACATTATGTGCTCTCTGCCTACCACAGAAGGAACCTGGTATGATGGTACAATAATATGTAACACCGTATATCGACGTACACTGCAATTTTAATGATATCGCGTCCCATTGAGAGCCGCGGGAATAAATTCCCTTAATTGGAATAAGTGTCGGTACACGCTCGTTTAAAAGGCGACATCCGAAAATACTCGTGGCAATACATTTTTGAATTTTGCTATTCGTGTGTTGACTAGAGCATGAATGCTTTTAGTGTGGTTCGCGTGTTGCCACCTTCAATATTGGTACCTTGTATGACTCAAGTACATAATAAACAGGTATATAAAAGAAACTTCTATATAATATATTAGCTATCTAAGAGTTATGTGGTGATTTGTAGATATTTGTATCTTCCAATGTATCTTCAGTATCAATCTAAGATCACAAACAAACTCATAGATAAACTAATAGTTAAACGGGTGTTAATAATTTACATGTTTGGATTGAATGTTATATTATATGTCCAAAAATAATTATATTTCTGTGACGTGCGACGAACAACTGTAAACCATTTAAACGATTGGTGCAATGTTATTACATTAAACTTTAATTGTATATATTTATAGCAGTTATTTATTTACTTTTATTATTATTATTACTGTGAATTTTCATTTATTTTTATTGTACATATTGATTCCTGTCCATAGATCGCTGGTAGATATGACTTGTTAGCGATTAGACCAGCTATTTTATATTTAGTTACAAATGTATATAATCTCTATTTTACCATTTCATGTACAATGAAGAATAACTACATTCAATTGTATGTCTTCTTCTATATAAGTCAAAATGAACCACAATAGCACAAACATCGGTACTGAGTGGAATAGTGTTCGGGTTTTGATAGAGAGTTTTAACATTATCGTGCAGTCTACGAGTCTCGTATTTACACTGCAGCTCCTAGATGCGCATCGTTCTCGCGTATCAAATTCGAGTCTTGCTGTAGATCTAGACAGGATTTGTTAGGGAATACGAGGGTATGCATCACAAATAGAGTATAGTAACCTTACAGTGAAACACATCGATGCAAACATATGCGCAAAGGTTGCAATTTCGTAATTAAATTCTGGAGATAATAATGTCGCATTAGAGTCATTTTATTGACATTACAACGCTAAACATGCACGTAGGTTTTGTCGTTGTTGTTGCAAGCGCAACTGATGGAGAAGTTTTGGATTCGATTGCCGGAGCGAGTATTATTAGATCTTTCTAGTAGAGGCCCCGTGTGCCTGTGCCATACATCTGTGCCCGGCGTCACTACCTATTCAGTTGTGGGACGTTACGTTTACTGGTTAGTCGTGGGAGTTCAGGAAAATCCAGGCGCGAAGTTATGTATGACTTTATTTAACGCAATAAAAGAATAGGTTTGTCCTTTTAGAGATAATTTTTGTGTTACATTTCTGTTTCCATCTTTAATAAAAGTTTAATAAAATTGGAACGCAGCTCGAAACGAATGAATCCTCGCCGCCTGATAATACATACATATAATTGCTTGCTTTTTATTGTCGCCTACAGAACTGTTTTGTTCCGTGTCATATTATTTCATTGCCAATAAACATAAGTATGACCTTTTTTTTCTAGGGAAGCTCGCTATGTCTCTTACTGAAGAAGAAGATGTAGGCTATTGTTTTGTTAAAAAATAATATGCTATTACGATATTATGAAAAAAATATTTATTCAAAGCAGTACTTTAATGGATTTCAGTTTTCTTTTCAATTCTTTTAATGATATTTTTAAACAGACATAAGCTTGCGGCTTACAATAACAAGCTCACCCGAAAATAAGCGAACATTGAGCCTAGGATGTAACATGCAAAAAATAATATAGAACGTAACATCATGCCTGTAATCCCCGAAGAGGTAGGCAGATGAGTGTAGTAGGTACACTTCCACGTTACACCAGTTATTAACTATAGAAAATCGCGCAGCATTTTTTGCACTAATTTTAGTACTTTTTCTACAAAATTGGTGTAAGTATTGTTTATCGAAATATTCTTCGGTTCAATTGAAACAACCACAACAGCTAAAAGCGTGTCAGCGTTTAGGTTGCAAGTAATTTTCATTTGCATAACTTTGTATAGTTAAAGATAATTAAAATCACAAGAGCGATTGATTGCAAAGCACGAAACCCTGGATTCGTTCCTCAGGTCGGATATTATTGAGTTTACTGGCCTCAAAATTCATACTAATAGCTTGAAGTCTTGATTTGTGCCCAGTATTAGGGAACCGTCCAATCCTATTTAATTGATCCGACCTTTCACATACTAGGAGTATAACACTCCTCTGCCAACCCTATAAATACAGCCGCGATGATATGTTACTATTATTTTCACTACATTAAGCATACCTGTAATAATTATGTAATGCAATATAATAAATATATAATAATGCGCCACTTTTATTCACTATTTAAACATTCTATAAAAATGTCACGATACCCGCAAGGCGGCGTGACTGAAATAAATTCTCGCGGTAAGGTAATTGCAATAAGTGCTCACATTAAACTGCTTTATGTACTGTCGCCTGTAAGCGTTTCCATTCATTTCGCTGTTTGTTTTTAGTGACGATGTTTATTTTGTTCGAGTTCTACAGGGTACACTTAAGTATGTACGCATACTTGATATTTAACGTGCCATTTTCTAAGTTTAAACCTTGTTATCATCTTTAACTCTTTTGTCGTTAAACGGTCAGAGACGGATCTCCTCTCAAAATGAGGAACATAAGACCTTTGTCTACCATGCTGGCCAAGTGCGGGTTGCCCGCCTTATTAAAGATACGAGTATAATAGTGTTTACTAATGCTATGGTTTTTGAAACTATGTAGAATATATGTGACGACTGATCACTGACCACTGACCTGCGGATATTACTTTACAAGATAATAAAATGAGATGTTTTTGAAGTGAAATTTCTTTAGAATCGTTGTGATTTCAACCCGGATGCAACGGAAAAACGACAAGTTCCGGTTGATCGTTCAATAGTTGAAACGTCAGAAATTGTTCTCTCGAAAAAAATAATATTAAACCGTCTAAAACTTAGCAAAATCATAATCCATGCAACTGAATAGATAATTAACAAGTAGGAGTGGAAACAAAGTGATAATTAGTGTGCGAATCATGCCCAAAAAAGTTGTAAATTTTAAGAAAACAGTGTCACAACATAACCTACAAAATTATTGACTGACAAATTATTTCTTGTAATTGTAAAACAATTTACAATAATTAAGTCATTTTCATTTGGCATACCTGTCGGAATAACTGGTCAAATTGTCTTTGTCTACCTGCCACAATTTTGTACACCAGATCAATTCTTTGAGAAAGCATCTAACATTACTTTAAATTTTGTAACGGAAACATCTAGAAATTTCTGGATTATTCACGTTTTATTTGAATAATGCTTCTTAAATTGTATAGAAGGAACGTTTTAGACTGTAGTACATTTTAAATTTAAACACGTGATATATAATTGCGTGCATGTAATTTGAGATGAAAGCCTATTCAACAAAAAAAGCGCAAGGGAAGTGAATAGGTATCATGCTTACAAATTAATTATGTAATAATTATTAAGAAAATAAATTTACGGTAAATAGCAGTGAAATTATTGTTTAATTGCGTTAGTGAACAAGATGGAATTATGATGAGAAATAGTATATTAAACACATTTCCATATTTTGGTCTTGCTTTCTGTTTTACAGGTCCTAATATGATTTTTCAATTTCAACACCATGAGTTACCGAATGTTCAGTTAAATGATGTCGACAATTTGTACGAAAGCGGAAGGCTGTTTATATCGTACATTAGCCTTTACCCAAACTGTGCCCGAGCCGCAGAACCCTTTTAAAAATAAATCTACCTAAAAGTTCTCAAAATAGGTAGCACTTGCGATACGGTAATGAACACTAGAGAAATATTTGTCGCGTGACTATAATAGCGACTCAAATTAAGCCCGGCTAGTTTCTGAACCTTTTTATTTGAGACCTGTATGAAGTTTTAATTTATATCACCTTAAAGTCTGCGCTTAACTTCTGTTAGAAATGTTTCACTTCATTTTAAGCGATTAAAATAAATCGCGGTTCAGTTGTTCTAAGAAATTTATAACAAAGTGTACTTTACCTAGTCTCTGTTATTAATTAATTTTTGTCGCTTTTAAAGTCATTGGAAGCGGCGCGGTATGAAAATTGAGCTATTACTTGTTTTTAACACTGAAAATTATTTTAAAATGTTTTTTATCTCGACATTATTACTAATGGTACAAAACTGTTTTAAGATAGTACGAAGAGTTAAGAGCATATATTCATTTCTTATTAAGCTATAATGATATAAGATATTGATCAATGTACAGGATTCTTTCCTAGGTGTGCAAGCTCCATGTTAAGAAATATCTGCGCTTTCCATCACGCATTTTCTACATTTTTTGAACTTTCAGCACATTGATGTTCGAATTGTGTTTTACTAATATTGTATGTACCTATATGGTTTTTTAAGGGTGATAACTTTTATAAACATTTGCTTGTCATTCAATTAGTATCATAAAATAATTAATTAAAATAGTAATCAATTACTGCTTTAATATCTTTTTCCTTAAAGAAATCTATTACAAGAAAGTAAATGTGCCTACCTCTTAATTTCTCTTTCAACCTGCCGGTGTCACCATACCATGACACACTAATGAGTGCTAGAAAACATCGCGTGACTTTAAAAGGAAACTTGAATTAAAATCCCTCTACTTTTTTATACCCTTTTACACCTGCTAGTTAAGCCTTATTGCTGGAGCGTTTAATTAATACCAGCCTTTACTTAAAACTCATGAGTTGCAGCGTTAAAAGTTTTTTTTGGTTTGATGATTTTTTTTCAATATCATAGTAGAGCGTTAAAGAAAAACGTTTGAATATTTTTAACATGTAGAAAATTTATTACATACGAATGTAAGATAGAAAGAAGATAAATTGCAATAAAATTACGTCCGTTTCATTATCAGTCCTTTTTAGGATTCATTTATTGATGCGGATCTCCTCTCAGAAAACGAAGTTTTACAATAATAGTCTACCTAATAGTTAGATGCTAGATTTCAAAGACTTTTCCGTAGTTAAAATTATAGTAAGCAATATTTAAAACAGCTGCGGAAATATTGGGTTTGTAGTAGACTTTTAAAACTATAAAACGCACTGATTTGCTCTTCTTGCATAGAGTATTCATTTTAATTCATGGTGAATCTGCCCACAAGTTGATGGATGCTCTCGACTGGACGGATATTCGTCATACACCTTCTCAGTAACTATCAGATCATAGGACTATAAAGATTTAAATACTGTATTTTGATAAGTCATCGGATCTTGTTGTACAGGAAGTATTTTGAAAAATAAAACGTTTATAACTACACAAATTTATACCCCCAGCCCCACCCCCTTTCCTAAGTCCGAATGTCCAGACGTATAGCAGGGAACCACCCTTATCGTACAAATCTTCCGTTCAAACGAAACGATTTAGTTTCACGTTTCTTATCCATTCTGCTAAGGGGTAGAACGCCTATGTCTATGCATGTTGACAATAAAACGTAAGGATCTTCAAGGCAAAGGTGAATAGGTCTTTTCTAGGCTTGCCTGGTCCGCCTTTGGTCCCTTCCTATCATCCCAGATCGCAGCTAAGCCCTGGGTTATTATATAAGTTAAATCTTGGTTACTTGTAATTGAGAAATCACTTTAAAATGTATTAGTGTTCCAATAATAATTATGTTTACATTGACTATCCTTAAAATAGAAAAATTTAACGGTCCTAAATTGAAAAAAAAACCTTGCAAATAACTGCTTACAGAAACTTCAATCTGAGATTCACACTGAAATCTGAACCATTAAACTATATAGGAATGCCTTGCTACAAATGTAGTAAAATAATCCATCTTTAATTTTATGATATTGTATTCAATTTTTGAAGCGTTTTACTGTCCTAAAAATCCTGTCATAAAATTAAAATTTCTATCACCCATATTTGTGAAAACATTTGCTATAAAAATCATAGGGCGCGTCATAGCATATCGCCCGTAGAATTTATATTCCGATAGAAAGATCAGACCGATTCGAAACAAAGAGTATTTGTGAATCTTATCCCGAGGGCATGCCGAATGGCGACGCTCGGTGAGCACTCGAACTATGCATAGAGACTTGTATTTCGTTACTACGTCAGCATAAAAGTGGATGGAAAAGCATCACACAAAGAAGGGCGGGTATACGTCTTTTCGCATAATCATGAAAATGTTATCGCCTCACACAAAATTGAGTCTTTTAGAGGAAAATAACTTCGGGACTACAATAGGACTGTGAAGCAAAAGCTTTTTCTCCCCGGGCAAATAAAAGAGCGTTTTTAGTTACATCTCGGAACAATTTTTCATACTCGAAACGATTGTTTCTTCTCTGACGACTTGTAATTTGTTTTTGTTTCAATTAATGTCATATTTGTATTTCATAGAACAAATGTAATACTGTTATTCGTTGTTCGTTTGACGTAAGAATATTACTGTCTTGATGGGGAACAAAAGAAAACGAAAATAATTTAAAAAAAATGTACCGTTTAAAACATTCATTATTTTAATTTTAACATCACTCTACGTACAAGCCAATATGACTACTGATTGAGGAAAATCGTTTGTTTAAAATCTTCAATTGGATAATCATCATCATCATCATCGACTTAAAATCACCCCACTAATGAATACAGGTCTCTTCTCGGGGTAAAAAGAGTTGAGGCCATCACCGCTTCTTTAAATCACTGTTATTTATATTTAAAAATAACGTTGCATACAAACGATATACAAAAGTGCTTGAGCCGATCACAAAAAACGATGACACAGGAATTTCTCATTACTGCACAGCGAAAATCCCCATGCGTCAGGATAAGGGATGGTCTTTTGAAACTCTCTACATCGTTTCATATGTGCAGGCTGCATAGAGGATCCATAGCAAGGTATTATATAAATCGTCACATAAGAAAAATTTAATGGCAAAGTATCCTATGTATTTTTTGGGTCTGTATATTGGAAGATTTGGTAGGGGATAGTAAAAAAACACGTGAAATGTGAAGGACGTCTATATGTCACTGTAATATATAGTAGGTCATTAAATGTTATTAGTGATACACTGGCAGGTTAATCGGATTATAATAAATAATCGCTGTACATAATTTTTATAGTACAGTTTATCATTATCAATATTGTTATTATCATGATCATTAATATCACCATTGTCGTAACATCATATCATAGTTATCATTATCATCGTAGTTATCAATCATCAATATCGTTATTATGATAAAATATTATTGATTTGAGTTATTGTTTGAGTCTCCGAAACCGGCGTGCATGTTTGATGAAGAAATTGATGAATGTGGAAGAAGCACGGCTGGTATGTAAGAATAGAGATTTTTGGCATTTCGTGCTCCTTGCCTACCCCGTGAGGGACCTGTTGTGCAGATATGTATGTATGTTATTAATTTAAAATTTTATTGAATTTTTTATATCGATATAGGTACGTATAGTTATACATATCTATACAGAAGCATAGATATCTTAGTCAATGTAAGTTTATGTGTAATTCTAGAAACAAGAATCATTTTAGATGGGCTTAAGAAATTTACCCAAGATTTACCCTTACCAAAATTTACCCTTACGAGACCATGTGGGTGGACCCACCGACGCCATTCTAACGAAGGCCATTTTGTATCATTCGAACGTGAACACAAGTACAAAATATCTATCAGTGTCATAGCGGGCAAAGTATAATGGTTTTGAAAACGGTCTTTCACTTTGTCGATCCAGGGATCAAACCCTGGCTAAAAACTATCGTTCAACTTTTGGATACGGTGTACTTTTAGAAGGTTTTATTCTTTAAAAAACATGTTTTGCTGCAATGCATGCAAGCAACATTTCTTTTAATAAATCATGCGTTGTTTAATTTTCATATCCTTTGCCGTGACCTCGATGGTAAACATCACTAAAATACCGGCACATTTTAGGATTCTCCGGGATATTCTCTATGGCGTGCGACATCTGCCAGTGTGCCACACTTAGTCTTGAATGCACGGGCAAGGAGACCTGTGTCCAATAATAGAACGATAAACAGGTTATGATGATGACATGCCGTTACTCACACTTTATCAATTGATTTAAAATGGCCATAATTTTACATCTATGCTTCGTATAGTACTCTTCTAGCAAGTAGCTAAGTTTAAATAAAAGTTGGTGTAGTAATGTTAGCTATAGGATCTCAAGCTTCGATCTTCGACAAGGGTTGTCTGTTGTAATTTGATGATTAAGTATAAGAACAAATCGTTAGTGTTCTCTTAAAAGTCGTCACCAGCGGCAGCCATTTTAATAATTAATGGCGCTTGTAATTGTTTAACGGAATAGCTATGAGTTAATAGCTTGATTCATTTCTGTTACATGTTAAATATATGAGACATTTGTTACGAATGTTTAACAAACAAAACAAGTACATAAGTGTGACGAAGCCTGATTACTTTACTGAGTATAATAAATTCGTCACAGTGATTATTTTCAACGCAGTACATAAATGATTAAGCATGCACTCTTTTTCAAATATTATTATAACATTAAACCAGGTCCCTTTTAGGGTAACTTGTCAACACTGAATGTGAAATAGCTCTATCTATACAGACCTGTTATGTTTTTTCTACATTCATCATTCTCTCTCTTTCCGCATGTTGCTTCTGAGACTTCTGACTCTTAAATATATTTTTTAAACGTATCACATAAACAACTAACACTGTGCATATCAAACAGTTCAGAGTGTAGTGAAGAAACGAGGTCAATTAATACCGAAACGAAATGCGAAAGTAATTACAGGAAAGCGTCTCGGAGAGGGTCGCTAAACCTTCGCGTTAATTAAGATGAGAAAACAGGAGTTCCTTGGTTCTAGCTGGAATAATGTACGGCGGAGACGCCGGCGCCCGCTAATAAATACGATCACGCTTAAAACCGGTTTAAGTGTCTTACGCACTGTCCGTGCGAACTGGAATTCCTCTTATTCTAAACGGTCTCATTTATTTTAGTTTTTATTATTGATATATCTTTGGAACTGGGTAATAAGTAAATAATTTCTTTTCTGTTATTACTATTCGCCCTCATGTATAATCATTTGCAGCGACAATTGAGTTGATAGTTGACAGCTGTCAGCTAGTCTGTACATTTACCTATATCAGTGTTGTAATGGCGGACACTTTGTTGATGCTATATATTATAGAAATAAAAAAATCATGTCACAGAAGAATTTATACATGTTGCTCTCTGAAATTTTTACTATTTGTACGGTTATTATGATACTGTATTTTTATGGCCACATTTGGCGCGCGGTATGGATTGATTTTATTTATACGAAATATCTTGTGAATTGTAAAGTGAACAAATGTTTTTGTAATTGTGTTATTAGTCCCTGAAGGAGTGTGGGTGTAAGAAGATAATGATAACGTAACATCAAGTCTGTAATCCCCGAAGGGATAGACAGTGCTGTAGTAAACTCCCACGTTTCACCAGTTACAGTTACGTCTCGGGGAGTAGCTGATGAGCCTATTGTCATACACCTAGCACGGATCCAGACTCAGACTCACTACTAGATATTCTAAATTAGGAAAATGGAATAGTATCCGACCCGGGATTTGAAGCCAGGCCCTCCCGATCAGCAGTTGTGCTTGCAATCACTCCACCAATGAGGCAGGCAACCAAGAGAATGAAGAATGCAAAAAAGCAGTCCTGTCTGTAAGGAGTGACATTTGACACTCGGTGCCCCCAGCCTGCAACGTAAGGGACCCGACGATATAATAATTATTATCGCAATGTATGTCCAAACTCCTAGCTCTGTCCAAAGTTTGAACACGAAACGTGGCATTTCAAACGAGTCCTCAGGGTAACCCATCAGATTCTACGGTTTACTCATGTTACTTTAGTCCTATGTTGCGATGGATATATTATTATGCCCCTGGGAAGCCACGAAGTGTTGAAGTATGTAACGTGGAGATCTTTTTCTTAATAAAAACATTTTTAACACCAAAAAACTGTACAAAGCCGTATTAAAAAAAATATGTAGCAATAAAATTCTTGTTATTTCTTTGCTTCTTCAGTAAAAAATAAAAATGGATGTTGCGTTAACACCCTAATATTGCTTATGAAATTGATTCAGGCGCAACACTACTGTAAGCCTTTGAAGTTTCATGAAGCTCGCTAGTTTTTACGAGAAGTAATTGCTTCAGCCGGGTTCTTAAATATTCTTAAAGCTAGTTTGCTAGGAAAATAGAAAATCTGTGTTTTGTAAGCCTTATATTTTTATAAGCTTTTGCTTTAATTGTTAATTACCGTACACCGATAACGCAATTTATGTTAAACGATACGGATATCGAGGGAAATAAGCACTTATTTACTTTGACCAAATAGGTCAGATACTGGCTGATGGGGGAGTTAAAAGACTCCGAAGCCGCCATAGGAAGTTGAACAGAGTGTACTAAAAGCATGTTAGGTGTAATATTATTTTAAACTGTTAAATCTATGTTTGCTTTTTATATTGATACCTTTATTTTATGGAAGAAATTACATTATACAATAAAATTTAAAATCATTAACTTTGATATATTATAAAACATATATGTATGTATATGTAATTATATATCTTCACGCCTTACGGGGCAGGCAGAGAGCACGGAGTTTAATTTTGAAAAATGTTATTTCGATAGAAAGGAGGTAAATAGTGTTGCGAGCTGTTTGTTTACAGATAAGTAAAGCACGCATAGTTCTTTGATGCCTGAGAATAGCCAACGTAAACAGACGACTAAAGTGTCTCTCGTTAAACCTTAGGGGTGGCGTTTCTTCTTTCAGCACAGATGAACTGTTTCAACACAGTGCAGATTTCTGTTTGAGATCATCTATGTATTGGCTCAAGTTCTCGTTTGTTGTAAGATAGTTATGATAATCGCTAGTTTTAAGTATACCAAGGGTAGGCAAAACAGTGTAGTACATTCCTGTTTCATCAGTTAGATTTACGGTCCACTATAGAATAGGAGAGTCTACATCGAGCATAGATACTGACTCCGCTACTAGAAAATCTATATTAGGAAAATTCAATAGTATATGATCTGGGAATCGAACCCAGGACTTCTCGATCAGCAGTAGCGCC
>DWFT01000071.1:0-15931 GCA_018246795.1 Microceris patrobas patrobas
GAAGCAGAATTATTAGAATTTTGTTCGAATTTTTTTTTTTTTTTTTTTTATTGATTAGGGGGCAAACGAGCAAACGGGTCACCTGAATTCACACTATTGTTTGTTATGTAGCTATATTTTACATGATTTATATTTTATAGATAATGTCATGTTATTGTTGGGATATGTATTGAGCTGAAACATTAGCCCAGTAAGGGTTTTATCGCTCCGATTCGACATATTTTGCGTTAGCAGTTGACAGATATTTTGATATTGATATTGTCATATACACATTAAGTATGTCCTCCATACAATTTACCTACCTTCAAACGGTACAAAGAAATGTAAATGAATAAATAAAAACTACTATGTATTCCTGAAATGTTGAGTAATATGTTTTTATTCAAGGTATTTAGAAATAATTATGTTCAAACGTAAGCAGAGGACGAAAGTAATTTCATAATGCATTCATAGTAGTATTTAGTTATGAATGAAAACAAATTTACAGCCTTTGCTATTGTAGATATAAAGTGCAGTATGCACTATGTTTTGTTTCTACACAATGTCACAAACACACTCGCCGCTCGCAACATTTATAACTCAGATTTTCCTCACGCCTTCAACTCAATTCTAACAATTTCTCAAGAGGAAAGAAAACACATTTCGCGTCCTCTATTTTGGTAAATTATTTACCAAATGTCCCCCAGCTTTAATAACCCACTCAGCCGCTTCGAATTCGTAAAAGCATGCTTTTATACGTGGCCGAGTGTTTTCACGGCGCAAACATCTTTTTTCTTTCTATGTACATATTAGATAGACGCCGGTGAACGGGAACGTGGCGAGTTTTCCCAATGACGTTTTCTCACTCGTAAATCCTGAATAACGATGTGTGAAAACACATCTTTGTCGATGAATCCGGAATTTCCAACGGTGACGTTCTTCACATAATGCACAAAAGTACCTCTTAGAATATTTATTCGCTCTACAAAATGTCAGACGACTACTCTCCACTAAGAGGCTCTTTATAAATAGCCTTGCTTTGTACATAACATTAGTATTCGTGGAGGTTTAACGTTCAGATACGTATGAGTTATTTGTACACGAAATATCTCAGTGCTTGGATGTCAGGGCGTATAAGTAATAGCGCAAGGAATATCAATGGTTCTTGTATCTGTTTACGTATTTCGTATGTACTTTAATATATAGGTATATGTATCTTGTATACAAGGAGTTTTATAAGGTAAAATTTACACAAAAATTATTACGGACGAATTACTTCTTAAATGCTTCCCATTAAGAATGTATGTATATGCCCTTATGTTTTAATAGCCCTTAGACTTTCTCGTTTCCCTCTTGGAAACTTTTGTTCAATAATGTTACAAATACAAAAGCTTTAAGTTATACTTTCTGCAATTTTTTTCGTGTAAATTTTTAACGTTTTATGAGCGTAAAGGAAAAAGGTAAAATCCACCAATATTAAACATATGTACGTAAATTTGTGCAGAACAAATTACATGTACGGGCCGGAAAAATTTATCGCCTGTAAGTGTTCGGCATTAATTAATTGTTACCCGTATACCGTTGCATGATCGTTACGGGAAAACATTTTTGCCACTAGTCTGCTACATTTGTCAATCGATAATTAGTGTTTTGAAACTTGCAATCTCGCCATCCAAATGTAATGTGTTACTCGTTTGTCAAAAAAATATTTTTTCAATGTTAGGTCCATAATTCATCGATAAATACATATGCTTTTTATTTATTTTGTGTAGACGATAATGTTTATGATTGCATTGACACAGGACTAATTATAAAATATTGTTTGTGTTAATCGACCAGGCTAGTGGCGCTTTCCCGCGTACAACCCTTGTACACTGTGCGCTGGCGCTCGCAAGTCGTCCGCGCCAACACTCGCCTCGGTCCTCCCACCCCCGCGCCCGCTGCCGCCGCGCCCGCCGCCCGCCTCACCGCCGCCTTTGCCCTCGTCGCCGCACTCCTCGCTGTGGGTAGCATCAGCAAAACAATCATCATAGCCAGCTCTGCGGTTTAATGTACAGTATTTTAGTGAATAAATACTGCAGTTTCTTCAAATACGTCTGCAGTGTGCCGCGATTGTGTAGTGAGTGGATAACTTACTTTGCATAGATCACATCCCTCTTGTATCACATGTACTTTGCGTAGTCTATGTTTTAGTAAAAAAATTATTGTGACGTTATGCACTAGGCTAGTGGACTCGTGGACATGGTCCCAATGACCTTCCATATGTGTTGCTGCAAGTCTCATAGCAAACTCTGTTTGTAGAGTTCCATTGCTGCTAGGCACAACGTCCTTCTCTCCACTGATGCAAACCAGTTAATAAATGGTTCAGATAAGTGACTTATCTAAATACTTTCAGTGTACTGATATATTAATTTAAAAACAGTGAGCAAAATAGTGAACAGTGACTTTGATATGAGTGAAATAGTGCATAGATTTCGTGCAAAAGTTTGTGCTCAGTATTAATATTGTGCTGCATTTACGTGAATGTAATGAAATTTGAATTTGTTTCAAGAGGTACTCTATACTGAGTACTATATTGAGTAGGAGCGTGTGCTAATCTGTGAATAAGCGACGATAGCGTTAATTCGTACTGTTTTAATAAAAAATGACTTGCCGTCAGAAGAACTATGGACTCGTGCGTCGTATAATCTTCATAATGTTACGAAAATGAAAAGGTATAGCAGATGTACAATGTGGATAACAATACCATCAAAATTTCTAAGGTGAATTGAGCCAATTTTATGTACGAAAATATTAAAAAGGATTTAAATTAAATGCCCCTAAGTTTCTGTACGCTTCTAGATGTTTTTGAATTAAAAATGTATTTTGACAATTAAATGAATTTTCGTAGTTTCAATTAATTAGTTTCATTTTTCAGCGTAATTAATTGACGTAGTATTTTTAACGTCACACGCTTAGAAAATTCAGTTATTCAATTATTTATTTCAGCCAAAAAGGAAAATTATTTTTAGTATGTATGCAATGTTTTCTTAAATTTTGAAACAATGTATCATCACCCTTAAAAATACTACGAAATAAAAAATAGGTCTTACTTATATAGGTTAGGGATTTAAAATACACGAACATACGATCACAGACTGAATATTACTCCTCGTTCCAGTAAGAAAATAAATAATTGTACATTTATAAGGAAAGACTGGGGGTAGAGGCAGTTTTGAGAATGCGATACTATAAAATTCATTTTTAGTTACGTAAATATCTAAAAAAAATACTAAATTCTAGCATATGTCTATTACTTAAAATATTTTTTTATTTGCCTAATACGTCACACCAAACGTTTCGATAGTTAAAACTTCATTTTCTAAACCGTTATAATGAAAGTCGTCTTTCATTCCATTTTTTCGTAGAAGAAAGATATAAGTATATGCATAACAGTCTTGTTAAGTTTTTATGAGTGTGCTCGCTTTGTTAGATTTGGTTCGGTTGCATAAAATCGTATATGTTGTAAAAGCTACGTTATGAAGTGGTAGAATGTTCTCGAACATTCTGGATGTTAAGGGACTAACGAGAATGCGATATAGGCATTACATTTCAATAACGTGTCAATTAGTCTTTTGAAAATAATTATTTGTTTTCTTTTTCATTCCATTTACTTCCACAAATAGTAAACATTTCATTTATTAGTAATTAAAGGTGTATATTTATTTTGGATGATAAACGTCTGATATCAGATGGCTTAACACTAATTGGTCATATTTTGCTTATAAAATCATTGGTACACTTTAACTTAAGTATGTTTAGAGTTTTGAGGGCGAAACTGAACAATCTTGATTTCAGCCGTATTTTAACTGTGCATTACATAACAGTTCGTTTAGGAAAAAAAGATAGCATCACCCCTGTAATCCCTGAAGGGGTAGGCAAAGGCAATGTAATACACTTCCACGTTTCACTAATTAATTTAAGACATATTCTGTAAATTGACAATTATTTTATGGAAGGCAATAGAAATAACGAAAACCCGATGTAACATATAATATTGGTTAAGTAGAAAAAAATTTGGTTACTATTTCTTTAATTTAACTTTATGTACACTGTAATGCATTACTGGAGTTCTTTGCGCCTAATAAAGTATAAACCATCTGAAATATTTGTAGACCTGCATAAGTGATCGCGTGAGTCCACGCTTGGGTTGCGTACGGTACTATGTATATACGCGAACGCCGGGCGAGGTACCTATGGACGAGTGCGGGGGCAATCGCACTTCAGTGGGATAGACAGATATTTTCAATGACTTATACCTATTTATGTTAAGAACTCCGCCTTTAGTACTGTAATGTTGTATCAATTATAAAATCGCATTGCATCCGCACTTAACTTAGACAAGGGAAATTCAAAAATATTATTGTAAATCTGTATTGTTGTTGTTGTTTGTACATTACTGACACGCTTCGTTCTCAAGTTAAGACTAGTATTATCTAACGACACACATACATTTGTGTAAACCGATACAATTTCATTTTATAATTTCAGTATGCTTTATTTCATCATTCTACAATCAATTTCTTAGTGTATGTACTCGTTTAAGTGTAAGTTATTGTTGATGTTGTGTTAAACATCTGCCATGACGTTAGTATGTGTACTTCGGATCATAGCGACTATGTGTACCATTGAAGATCTCCGTGTAGCATTAGATGTACATAGTTAAGTAGATAACAATAGATGTCAATGTAAGATAACTAATTCAATAATGTTTGTTACACCGAAATAGATAAAATCAAAGGAAATTGTGTTTTATTTCGCGCCAGTAACAAGAATGTCTACTGAAACTCATATAAAGTTGCACGCTGAAAAATATAGACGCTGAACATGCACTATTGAACAAATGTTTAGACCTATAACAAGAAGTATCTTCAGTAAGCTATATAAGGGTATAACATTGAAAATATGAAAGCTGAATATCGGGTATTGAGCTAAAATTGAAACCACTAACAAAAAGTTTCTTAAGAAAGCGGTACAAAGTTATACATTGAACAATAGAAACGATGAATTGCGACATGAAACAAATATTGCGGTTCTACTACAAAATATTCGATGATTACATAGTGTTTGGTAACCAAGAAATTTACTATAAATTTCATTTAATTATGTCTTCTTTCAATGTAGCCACGAAGTCAATATGTAATGACGAGATATTTAATAGACAAGATTTTAATGTAATACGTAACAGGAAACTAATATAGCAGAAAAGATTTATCAGTTCAATCGAGCCAGTTTGAAAGTTTCTATCTGAAACGTTCGACTCCGCCTTTCCCTTAACTTCCGCTACCATCCTTTGAGGTTTCTAAGACGGAAACTTTTTTACGATAGGTTCGCCTCAACTCAAAGTGCTTTTATTTTTCTCTCGATTTTACGTTCTCCTATTACAAGCTCGAGTTTCTCCACCGAGATTTATTTCAAATTTAAAATTTTCCGTGTTGCCGTAAAGTTGAAAACCAAATATCTTTAGAAGAAGCATAACTTCTTTGCGCAGGTCGTCGTAAACGGTTGAATGAGAATTTAAAGTACAACATTATATTAAGCAAATAGCGATGTTTAAAAAAATTGTATCTCTAATGAGCTGTTGACATAAAACGACTTGTCTGGAAATATAGAAATATGATGCCTGTTACAACTTATTAAACTATAAAAGAATTCGCGCTATAAGGAATTTTTATAAGTATGTACAATGTAAATAGTAGAATATTGATATAGCAGGTTTATTATTAAGTTAAATTCTCCTGTTAGAGCAAACATCCATTATGAACAAACAATAATCTATTAAAGATAAGTGTTATACTTCAATAATAGTGAATTTAAATGGAGAGTGTTATTCGATATCTTAATTCTATCTTGACGCCATTTAAAGAGAAGCTAACAAAGAAGCAGCAAATTAGCACGCTTACTAAATTATTTCTTTGATAAAAACAATATAACAGGCGCAACGTAGGAGTTCTACACTCCTCTACCTACCCATTTGGGGAAATACAGGCGAAATCTTATGTTATGTTGAAGATAACAAAATTTATATAAATAATAAAAAACATGACTATCTTTAGTTTGAACTTAAATACTATTAAAAGGAATGTGTATTAAAACATGAGAAAAAAATATTTAGCCCTGCTCTATAAATAAATATTTCTGTTAGCGACATCAAGGGGTACATTAGGGAAAAATAAGATAGGACAGATTAGGATAAATTGTAATGCCCATATCTCGCTGTCTGCATGTCAGCTTTCAACTTGTATAAAATAAAACAAATGTACAATCACCTTTAAAGAACTTTATGTTAAAATCTATCACGATAGTGTGATTATGGATCGTCGGTTCTCCGCACATTTTACAACTTTCCCAAGAAATAACTGCCGGCACGATTTCCTCTCTCCTCCCGACGCTAAGGTACTTCAGTTTAAGAAACGCAATTTAAACTACGGGCATGCGGGCACGGCAAATATTCCTTCTCTTAACTCCCGACTCTTTTCACCTTACAATTTGCGAGATTATTTTTAAGGATTCCTTCCTTAGGCGCGTATCGCTAGCCCACATTCAGCGCCGAATTTCCATAATAACAATTAAACAAATCCGAATTAAGCTCAAATTTAACTTGACTGTGCAGTTCCTTAAAATTCTCAATTGGGTTGGCGAATTAAGGGCAGTTTACGAGCGCTTTTTAAAGAAATTAAGCACCGTCCGAATTAGGATTCACTAAGTTTCCCGCTAGCGTTTCCTAATCAACTCAGTATCCTTTTATAATTACTATTCTCGTGGCAAACGTAGCGTAGGACGTTCTGCAGTTGTCCAGTCACGATATACGCAAAGAGGCCGGTAGCGGTTGAAAGAACTGAAGATCGAACTCAGTGGAGGAGTAGATGATGACGGGCTGAGGATGATGATGATGATGACGATGATGACAATGATGACAATGATGGCAATAATGGTGATGATGATGGTGGTGATGGTGATAATGATGATGAAGAAGATGATGAAGATGATGATGATAATGATAATCGTGATTCTCTTTACGGATAAGATTGCTGATCCGCAATAAATGAATTTTAATTACAAATAAAGTAGCTTTGTGCTGTAGGCATGCAATCAAGCTACCTTGATAAAGTGTAATTACCTTTTCTTTATTATGGTTATCGTACTAAAACATGAAAGTAATTTTTACAATTGTTTTCTTGAAATTCACGCTTCATCGAAGTATGATGTATTGACAAATTATACAACCCAATGAAATATTCGTGATCCGTCCGAAATGATCGTACGAATTTTCGTAAGAAATTTTTTTCTGGTTCAATCGAACTTGTCTGATTTACGAAAAAACAATCGATTTTCTAGCATATTTCATTGTAACCAATGTACAGTCCAATATTTAGAAATTATTTACGACCAATATAGTTATTAATTTGAAAGAAATGTGTCATAAAATCTGTCAACTATCCGGTAAATATGACTTAAAAATTCGCCTTCATGCATTATATCTGCAACTATTTCACAATACACACATGTTTAATTGAAAATACCTGTTATGATCGTTGTAATCATGCTAATGTGCATTCTAATCACCAGCTCGTTAGGGAAACAAAGAAAGCGGTGAAGCGGGAGGCAGCGAAAAGCCAGAACATACGGAGCCGTAGACAAGTTCGCTCAAATTGAAGACAGATGTTTTATTCATGGCTTCGATGATGTGTGGTCTACAGTTGAATCTCGCACACCCAACGTACATACGCCCTCACGTTCATTGTGACAATTTCTGCTCGAAATAAATTCACGTTTTGCTAATGTGGAATATTTTCTTAAAGCTTGCAGCTTTTTCTTATTAATTCATTATATACTTGTAATTAACGTTTTCTATCTTTTTGTGATGTTTCTCGTCTAATCAAACGGAGCAAGCAAAGTTTGTATTTCATAATATCTCCCGTATCTCTACGCCGTAGAACAGTATGACATACATGTATTATATTCCCGAAGGTATATTTCTGTGTACTGGGGAACGTAGCCTATTTGCCGTAAAGAAATCACTGTACTGATTCGTATCTACATAGCTTTGGTACGTTTTAGGAATGCGTTGTTTAATAAAGTGATATTGGGTCAGAGTTCAACTGCACACTGGCGGGGATACTGGATTTAAGCTCTGGTTCCCACTTCTATTATAATATAATACAATAATAATAATTACTGAACAATGGAAAGGGAGGATTGTGAGAAATACTTCGAAATGTTTGGTATTGTAACAGATGAAATATGAACGTACCACATCATTCTACCTACCCACTCGGATAAATACAGGCATAATGTTTTGCTTGATGTTATAGTGTATGTATCTAACATGCCCTTTTCATGGCAAAACTATGCAACTGCTAATGCTTCGTGACAGAAATGGGTGTGGTTCCGTGAGCGAATTCTCGAATAAGGTTTGAAAAGTAAATTCAACTTTAAAATTATAAGACTAGTGCACGTATTTGAATATTGTTGAACCTACTTCTTGAATAAATTAGCCTCTCAGCTTGCCATTCCTGTCTTTGCAGTACCTTGAGGATAAGACTAGGATGTTCAAATTCAAAATTACATATCATGTAGTGATGTCATCGTACTAAAATAAAATTTGTAATATATGAAAATATTTCAAAGCAATTGGTTACAATATTACTATAAATACATGACCTCAGGTTCCTTAGAGGGTAGGTAGAAAGCCCCAATACGAAACATCTTTATATCCTTATACAACTAATGCACCACATTTATCAGTCTCTTCGTATATGCAAGTCGGTCACATTTCCTGTTAGGTACATTATTAGTCATATTCAATACCACAAAAGCTTCATCGTCGATCTATCCAATAAAAAATCTTCCAACCAACCAATAAAAAAACTTGAAATACAGGCTGCTACAATATTGTCGTTCCCCATCTAATTAGCGGCGAGGCGAGCTCGGTCGCTATTTAAGCGCCTACACACAAAAGCCATAACAATACATCTCACACACAGAACTTAGTTCTGCGATTGTAGCTTACTTGAACATTTTTGGCACTAGCTTGTACTGAAATATTTCTCGTACATTTGTAATTTACATACTTTTGTGCCGTTCGTATTTCTTATAAAATAAGAACTAGATTAATTTTAATGTAAGTTGGAAAACTAATTATTGTTTATGAAAGCTTTTGTAAATGTTCTTGATTTTCATATGTTTTTATTAGGCATTTAATAATGATTTATATATTTAATATTTATAATAACCTAATTAATTGGTTTATTATATAACGATAAGTCATTTTACATAACGATGACACATCAACAATGACATGACATTTTTTATATATTTTGACATTATTTTATTACGCATTGAATTAATGATTTATTTATTTAATAAACACCTTATTGGTTTATTATAATAATGTACTAATGGCACGTAATTTGACATGGCATTTGTGACGAGGAATTATTAATACAATAATTTATTAATTTCACATCAAGTTTATAATATCACATCAAGTTTATAATATCACATTTATGTAATGTTTAATAACGTCCTATAATCTTTTTTAATGCATAGATAACCAAAAAGAGGACTTTAATATTCACAACATATAAAAATAAGGGATAGCTGTTTTGCAAAGCTACGTTCCTGACTCCTTAAGCCAGCTTTAAGGGGATTTAAGGAAAGTTGGGAAGTGAGTCAAACAAACACGGTCGCACTAAATCTATATTAAGATTCCAAACAAGAGAGTTCTGGAATGTTTTTACTTGCAACAAAATAAATAGGGATAACAGAAACAATTTATGACAGAAAATATCGCAATGTACAAAAAATCAGAAAATTTGAAATATTTATTATTATGTCATCAAACAAGATACATTTTGGGATAGGCAGAATGCACCGAGTGTCAAATATCTATTCTCACAGACCTGACGTGCGTTTTCTTTATTCATCACACTCTTAACAGAGACACTCCGATTTGGAAGACTGTTGACTATCCACAACCAGTACCCAAGTTATTTGATCAAGATAGGCAAGCTTTAGTCTAAATATCATATATCAAAACTCATTAAATATCAAAACCATTACAATGTACCATGGATAGGCTTATTTGTATACTATCACGTGAGCTTTTGTTTACCAGATCATATTCAAAGCAGGCTTCTAAACTGAAGGCACGAGGGTGAACTTACACCACCCTTAAGTAAAACCGAAATGTTTCTATTACGAGTAACTACGTCCCGACTAATCTACGACTACTCGGCTTCCTCTACAACAAGAGGGAATATGGCTTTAAAACAGAACTTCATATATTTCAATTTACTACAATAATGTGTTCATTACAAACAGCAATAATTGAACGATACGTACTTAATAATTGTATACTCCATTCAATTATATTTAAATGTAACATCACGGCTGTAATCTCCGAAGGGGTAGGCAGAGGAGTGTAGTACACCAGTTACGTTTAAGTCCCATAGAATAGGTTGTTAAACC
This sequence comes from Microceris patrobas patrobas, assembly GCA_018246795.1. Taxonomy (NCBI): domain Eukaryota; kingdom Metazoa; phylum Arthropoda; class Insecta; order Lepidoptera; family Hesperiidae; genus Microceris; species Microceris patrobas. The sequence goes on from DWFT01000071.1 coordinate 10,492, forward strand.
AATTGCCATATAAGGAGCACAAGTTCAGACTTCGGGGCATTGACTAGAAATTCCAAATTTGAAAAATCCAATGGCACCCGATCCTAGATTTGAACCCAGTACATCTCGATCGGCAGTCGCGCTTGCAACCAGTCCACCAACGAGACAACCAATTGTATACTTAATTCAATTATATTTGAACTGAATATTTATAAAACTGGTGTACTTAACAGTATTCGCTGTGACTAGACAGGTACATACGATGCGATCGTCGCAACCCACCGCGAACTAATAATGCGAGCGCTGAAAACTTCGTTTGATATTCGTCACGTACTAGTTTGTGGAAGCGGCACTGCACAAAGAGTTATTACTCTGACATATTGCTGAAGCGGACTTTGAAGCACAGAGTTAAATTTCACTAAACTAACATGTTTTACTGAGTAAACTGAGGTCAAGCACACGTAGCCTTTAGGCAACATATAATCAAATGTTTCATTGGGTTGCTCTCCCGGGATATAGCAGATATTAAATGGAACAATTAAATACGTAAGTTCTTTCATAGTATAGATATATGTACTACGTAGTGTATATATGTAATATATTATGAAGAAATATGTAATACATAATATAGTCATGTATACATATAATACAATATGATTAGTGATTTTATTAAACTTGATGTTTATAACTATAACTGGGGTTAAACTATTTTACTATTAAATGTTTCGTGATTATACACATGATTATAAACGTACCGGCTTAATTCACGTGCGTTTCTCGGGGCGGCCCGACAAGTTTCGGACCTGTAAGAGGTCCTTCCTCATGAGCTCCCGGCGTTTGCAGCGGGCTCGCGGCGGAGAAACTATTAAACTGTTCTATATTTTATGACTGTTCTTTCTCATTGTATTTAATTGTTATTTCATTTCGGTGGTGTACCTGAATAAATAAATACGTAAATAAACGTATACAGTATGTTTATTTCTTACAAAGCCGCAGCTGTATTCAGTTGGAAACTATTAATAAGACACAAAATAAATAATAAAATACGGAAGCGCAGTAAAAAGGATTATTTCGTTATTAAAATTAATAATAATCAATGTACCTAAATATTACTACCACGTGGAACGGTAAAAAATCTGCAATTGAATGGTACATTGGAAACCCATTTTTCAAGGTTTGATATACTGCGAGAGTCCAATAAACATTGTCATCCAGAAAGACTGAGTCTTGAACTGTATCCAATGTAGGGAAATAGGCTCACCACCTATTCCATAGGCCACAAATATAATTAGTGAAACGTGGGAGTGTTCTACACACCTGTGCCTACCCCTTCGGAGATTATAGGCGTGACATTACGTTTATCCAAAAAGATACTCTCCAATCCATCACAGATAGGTTAAGGTTTGATCAGATCGTTTTAAGAAAATTCTTTTCTTTATAATATGTTTTAGTTTTTGTAGCTTAAATTTATTGACATTCACCGGTTAACGTATTGACTATATATTCCTCCTGCATTAATCCGTTTCGATATAATCTATTGTGACAGTTTCTACCATAGTTGATTTTTTAACTGCCATAGAAAGTACTTAGGCATATCTCAGTTCACTGCTGGACATAGGTCTACCCCAATGAGCGCCATGACGCCCTGATCTCGGTTAGCACATCTGGGCTAGCACAGCTCCTGCCTGCAGTCTTTCGCAGATCGTCATCCCACAGAGCCAGAGAGAAGACGATATATTATGTTATAGTCAAGTAAATTATAACCTATACCTACAAATAAATAAAATTGAAGTGTATGGCTGTAATATTAAAATAGCCGATTTTTATTAAATGCACATGTATGTAGGTATTACACACGGTACATATACCAAAATATCTTTTTTACAATTTTTGTGTGTCTGTCTGTCTGTTTGTTCCGGTTAATCTTTGGAACGGCTGGACCAATTTTGACGGGACTTTCACTGGCAGATAGCTGATGTTATGATGTAACTTAGGCTTATTTTTATTATAGAAAAAGTTTTAGAGTACCCTACAAAATAACTAAATCCCATAGAATGTACTATTCATGCGAACGAAGTCGCGAGCACGGCTAGTAACAAATATAAAACAGATTCTCGATTAAATAGAGTGTACAAAAATATTGGGCGAACCTGACTCTACCGATGATGGATACGATTGTTTGTGTTTGGAGCAAAAAGGAAGCATGTTCAGTATCATGTTATTGTAAATGTACCGGCTTAACTCACGTACGTTTTTCGTGATGGCCCGACTAGTTTCGGAGCTGTACGAGGTCCTTCCACATGAGCTTCTGGCATTTGCAGCGAGGTCACGGCGGAGACATCATGTTGCTATGCGAAGTTTGTTATCGTTGGTGGCGTCATAAGTGTGCTATTCGGAACCACTACGTTAATCATTATCATCATCAACTGTTTTTTCTTTAATTGTTAATACAAGTGTCCTTTCACAATAGAACAGGTCTTGGTCTGCCATGTTGACGAAATACGGGTCGAATACCACATTAGTCTTAATTATATCTTTTTTCTGAGCAGCTGGCTAACGGACATAAAGACTAATTGGTTTTGAATTACACACACACACACTCACCCACATATAGTTTAGTAAACTATCTTATAATGTTAAAGGTATATAAGTTAACGTATGAGATATATTATTATGTCACAAGTGAAGATTTCACAATACAAAAGTTGTTTTGTCATTTGTTTAACTATTATATTTTCTTCTATTTAACTTTTTTTTTTTTAAATCAGCAATACCTACTTAGAGATACTGAGAAGTTTACCAATAGGTATATTCGTTTCGTAAAAGATATATATATCTCCAATAAATCAAACGCCATAACATATCACTCATAGACGATTTTCCGTAAAAAAGAACTTTAAATGAAACCGGAAAACGGCCTGTCATTTCGCTTTGAAAGTAACGCGAGAACTCAATTTGAGATTAAAACTTTTCAAAGGTATATAAGGTATCAATTTTCCAAGTTTGCAAAGAGATTATTGTGTCTGAAGTTCTATCAATGTAATGACATAGCAGCGAGAGTCAACTTTACAAGTAAACCAATGGACCATTTACTCTGTAAACAAAACTGCATTGTACAATTAAAGTATAAGGTAACAGTTTTTTTAAACGTCTAATACTAACATTTACTGATCTGTGATTCCTCCTAAGTGAGCGTCAACTGGCGTTTCGTACATACATGTATACCTACCCATCTCAACAATACCAACTATATAGTACAGATAGCATAAAAAGTAATAAAGCTCACATGGAACCAATGCGTTATTTGTAAATAAAAATGACTGTTTAATGCTTCAACAACATGAAATTCTAATTTAAATAAATATATTGTAAGAGAATTTCGACTGAATACCAAGTTAGTAAACAGTAAACTTTATGTTCAATAAATACCAACATAAGAAACTTAATGTTCATGCATACTTCAAAAGCGTAATAATTTTAAAGCCCTCGCCATCCCCCACTACTACAATATTTCTGTGTACAACTTACGTCTGCAATATTTCCGTACAATAAATTTAATTCTGAGTCATTTCTAGAAAATGCAATACAAACTGTATTTACTGGGATTGTTATAGAAATTTAATATCCACCTGCTTGTACGGAGGAAAATACTAAGGAACATTAGGAACTGACCTTAATAATAATTCTTCTATCTACCTATCCCTATAACATGCGTGCGTGCGTGTGTCATTGATTACTTGTCTAGTTAGTGTTTATTTAGAATTAAATGATAATTTTTTTTTTTAGAATTAAATGATTGTGTGGAATAGCTCAAGATATTTCACTTATTTTAGGGGTATTTGCCGGTATTATCTGATGATAAGAGACCAGAATTAAGAAGAGATTGTCCAGGAGAAACAGCGTCGCGGGCACCGTGACCGCACTACTGTGAGAGCTGTGATCCTAAATCGATTAGAAACAAACTTAGTTGCGGCAAAGTTAGCCGGCAAATTAGATTATACCCAATAAATATTTTATGTTCCATTATGATATTGAAATGTTAAATTGAACATTCGACTGCCTCGGTCGAGTAGTTTCAAAGCGCGGCGGCTGATCGAGAGGTCCTGGATTCGAACCCCAGGTCGGGTATTATTGGCATTTTCAAATTTAGATTTCTAGTAAAAAATTCTATTAGTGACTCGGAATCTGGATCTGTGCCCGGTGTATGTTAATATTGGTTCATCACCTCTTCCATTGTGGGACGAAAACGTAATTGGTGAAACGTGTACCACACTCCTCTGCCTACCTCTTCGGGGATTACAGGCGTGAGGTTACGTTTTTTTAAATCCAATATTCCATCAATTAGAAATGTATGAATTCAATTATTATGAGTAAAATATTTCTACTTGTTACATGATGTAGTTATATTTTTCATATATGTACATATATGTATGATCCTAAATAAGAAAATTGACTGTGTAAAGTCTTACGAAACCATTATATTATCAGATATTCGAAATTCTTTCCTTATCACTAAATCAGATATTCGATTAAAGCAATATGTGCAAAATCTACCAGCCTGGAAGACTGGGACTACATAATAACGCATAACCGTGTTAGCGGCAGCGCAATAGAATTAGGTTCCGCTGAAAATATCTTGTCGTTTACGCTGTATTGGTTAAACAACTCGCTAAATGTCATTACGTTCGGCCGCCGCTCTGCGCCGCTGTCATCAGGTTACCTGCCATTACCCATTGTGACTATCGAACACTATTGATTTACTCTCACACACGACACTTTGATAACGGTCTTAATGACATTTTTTATATAATTATATAAAATGTATCAAAAACAATCCGTTTCTTGCTAAGTAAATAGGTACTTTTGTGTGCAAGGCATCGTTCTAATATTATATAAGTAAATAAAATACGCACTGAAAATCATATATTTGCTATTTTTCCCTCGATGCACTCGAAGCCCGTAACTGGCAACACAGCTTTTATACAAAGCCGCGCTCAGGGTGAAATGGTCTTATAAAACAGGTATATACCTACTCGTATAATAAAAATGAAACATTTCTTTAACGCTAAAGAATTGTTACTGGATATTGCATCTATATGTTGCTACATATATAAGAACATATACTAAAATATATTATATTTACATATAGCTCATGAGCACATATTAAAATAAAGTAAATATTGCTAGAACGAAACCACACTGCCTGTTTGCAGTTAGAGCCCTTCACGTTCTCATAGCACGCTCCATAATGTTGTGAGCACACTTCATGAGCATCGGAAAAGAATTATTTTTATTATATCACATTCTGTTTAAGTAAAGTACAACTATGAGGATATTTTAACACATGATTATTGTAGTATCTACTATATCGTACTTCATCATCCTCGTCAGCCTCTAGATGTCCACTGCTGGACATAGGCCTCCCCTAATCGGCGCCACTCCTTCCGGTCCTGGGCTTTCC
>DWFT01000072.1:0-15889 GCA_018246795.1 Microceris patrobas patrobas
TTTTACCCCATCATACACAGATAATTAATTTGTATTAATGTCCTATAAAGAAATGCAAATAAATAATTAAGAAAAAAATCTTATTATATAAATATATTACAATATAAGTTATTTGTGATACAATTTTGGGTATGTTTATAATAATTCGATTTTAGACATATTTTTATTAGGTTTAAATATCCAATTTAGGGCTAAATGTACAGCAAGAGTTGTTTCTGGTAATAATAGCTCGAAGGAGACAGATACAAACAATTTTGAAATAGAATAAAAAAATATTGAAGTGTTATTAACTTTTTTAATTATCTTATGATATTATTTAGTTACGATAATATTATCATTTATTTAATATCTGCATGAAAATGATTGTAAAATAATATCTTCTATTTGTACAATGATTCATAGCGGTAATTTTGTTGGCTATGAATTACTATTAATAACACAGTATGATACTATTATTAAATACGGAGCAAAAAGCACTCCGATTAAATTTATAAGCGTAAAATGAGAGGCAAAAAATATCCTCACATGTTCAAATGCAATTAAAGTCGTAGTTTTAACCTTTAGGAGCTTTTGTTCTTAAAAAAAATACCTTCATATAATGCAGTAAATTAAAAATATGAAACTGTTGTTAATTAAAAGTAATCAGTAAACGAAAAAGTTTAAAGAGAATATGAAATTTTAAAGAGAAATTTCGTTACTCAATAACACTTTCAATTCATGAAAGATTCGACACTTCACTTTTTCATTGTGTTATAAATCTCAACTTTGACAGTAGACGTGTGACGCGCGAACAGTGGCGTAAACGATAACGAATAGTTTCGTAAGACACGTCAAAAACAGCGGGAACAGAAACAAAATACAATATTTTGTCTCCAAACAAAAACCATTTGCCTCTTAGACAGGATATAAAATTAATTTCAGGTTTGTATTACTTTAAAAATCTTCGCGCCAGTTCCCCTCCGGGACAGACAGAGTCATCCTTCAGGGGCAGAGGGGCACTTATTATCAAATTTGTCCCACAAGTTAAGATATACAGAATTCATAAATAAGAGACGCCAACTATATTTTTAAAAAAATCGTGATGTATGTCACATGCAGAATGGGAAGGTAGTGGCTGCGCGAATGATTTTTTAGTTTAGTTTCCACTCTGTAGTTGTACGCACGCGTCGTTCTCCCGGGTGTCTTAAATAACGTAATTCATGCCAAAACCAAAATGTCGTATCACGTTTTACACATATCAATTTCCCGGGTTTTATTTGTAACTTTATCGATCAATTATTTAGGTTACACAAATATCAGTGGACGATTTTCCTTACAGTAATAATGATAACGGAATGAATATTTTTAAAGTTGGTAAAGATCTGCGCCTATGTAACACGAAAGATAGTAACGTCAACGCAACTGTTACTGCTTAGCAGCAAAGTTTGGTGTTATTGTGAAGTTTGATGGACGTTGATTGGTGATGAGGCCTTCCAACTTATAATAAAATTAATCTACAGCAGAAATAATACATATAATATGACCGGAGTTAACACTAGGCACAGCGACTACTGACATGAGGATCAAATACTTAATATCCGTCTATTGCTTTATAACCTAAAAAGTTATATGACAATTAAAAAGATAAAAAACGCTTGTTTATTGTGTTAGTAATTATCTAATATACTTATCTCATAAACATTTCTTATCATAAATAGGAATCGGATATGTGTGGGAGAGTAGTAAAACAAATATTTTCTTATTGCAATACTATTTAGACATATTGGCAATATTATTTTCATATAAAAAACTTATAAGCCTACTTACATTGGAAGTTTATTACATCATTCTTAAGTTCTGATCTAAAGAATAAGTTACGGTATTTTTTCGTCGAGTTTTCAGGGCGATATTGAACATCAAATACGGAATTTATAAAAGGAGCAACCCACAACAACGATATAAGCATGACTAAGTTGTTAGCAAATTACATATATTAATGTTTCACTGTCAAATAAAAATCTTACGTAAATATCAGTTTTTGATTCTGTCCTAAAAATTTGAAAACTTAATTCATTAGTACTATTTTCGTATCAAATACTGCAAAAAATATTCATTTTAGCGATGTTTTGAAAATTGCCGCTTGTTCGCTATTACAATGGACCAATAGAGCGCTTGTACTGTTGCCAACCTTCAAAAGATTACCGGAGTGATTGCTCATCACAACGTTGGCAGTAGTGTCGACCGTAGCAAATGGTGGATTACGTTACTTTTTCTCGTGCTCCGTGTAAAATATTTACGTAAAATAGTGTATAATTCGCGGTGCAGTGTTTCTGACTAACAGAAACATGTCGGAAACACTGCCGAGCAACAGGAAACAAGTTCCAAGACAACTGGTGAGTGTTTATTGTTAAATTTTTACGTATTTAGTCCCGGGTGACGCCATGGTGGCTTTATCTGGGATCACGTAAACATGAAATGGTGCATCACTGCATCGTGTATCAATTTATGAAAGTTATGGGAGTGTAATAGAAATCATTTAAAAACCCAAGGTATCGGAAACGATGATGGTCAGTGTGGGTCATCGGACTCAGTTTTTTGCGATCACGCCGCAAGCGAGCGAGTTTTAAAACGCGGCGGCCGTATGCATTCGCGCATGCGAGAAGGTGTCAAAATCTATAACAGTTTGGGTTCGGAGCATTGCGATCTAATGTTCGTAACAATAACGTTACGAGAGTATCGAGAGCTGCGCGCGGCGACGTCGTCATCGGAGCATACCTAGCGGGCATCTGGTAGGGACGAAGGCGTTTCCCTCCCGCGGCTGGCGGAGGGCAGGCGGCCCGGGGCGTGCGCCGTGCGACCACACGTCGAGCCGACTCTACTCGCAATATACATTATTACCTAAATAATCTCGTGTCGAACTATTTCTTTCGGTCGCAAGTCAATCGTCAAAAATAATATCGTACATCAAATATGATTTGACAAGTTTGTCTCGTTACTGTTATCCCTTTGTTTCGTTGGGAGACGAATTGGCACTCGAAGTTAAAGTTTTATTGTTAACCGTGTATGCGTTAACTTGTTTCACGAAGCTCGATTATTAACTCTTTAGTCATAGATATTTCTTCGGTCTTGAGAGGCCTTAAAAAGTAACCTACATCGTATATTATTTAATCAAAGCGACTACTTGTGCAATTTTAACATTAAAAACATGATCCGAAGATCGGAGGTTAGTATATCTTCTGAAATAATTTATTCTCATAGCAGTTTAATTAATAAATATAAGTCTTAACTATTAAAAGTGAAAGCAATCAGCTGATCCGTAACTTTTATAACTCATAACAGCTGAGTGACAAAAAGTGAGTTCAAAACTATGCTTTATGCACAGTTGAATTTTGGTTTATATTATATTCCAAACCAATGAACATCCCTAAAGTAGTTGTAATGGTTTTTTAGAGGAGTCTATGAAAAAATATTATTGTTTTCAAAATATCCTTTTTTATGTTACGAGTCACGGCTAGATTGGAGGGAGGCCTAACGTCATTACAATAGCAAATACCAATAAAATAGCAATAGTAAAAATCGTAACAAAAAAAATTAATGGGCTTTTTGAATTTGAATGAATAGGAATTTCCCGGTTGATGAATAATAAGTGCCAATTGAGTATGAATTTTGTCAAGGCATAATATTCTATGAGTAAAATAAAGAAATTTTCAACAGCGCGAACGGAAACAGCGCAAACTCTATTCAGATGAATGGGCACTTGGAGATGATGAGGCTGAAGGAGGAAGAGGCTTCTCCCTGGCTGACAAGCTAGAATGTGCCCGGTTCGATCACCCCGGAGCAGTGCTTGAAATGAATGGTACTGATCTCAGTATTTCATATCTGCAGAAGAATGGCTTCACAACACCATTGCTCTTCAAGGAAAAGATTGGCCTCGGCTTGAGGTAAGTGGGCATATCTTTATCTATGGTACTCAGAGAAATAATGAAAGAACAATTTTGTTTCACTTAAGTCAACATTTTGTTTGTCAAGGTTGAGATATTTTTATACTTCAGATTGTCAAATTGATAAGGAAATATATGCAGGGACCACCAGCAAACAGTTGGTAATACAATACTTTTACTATTTCTGAGTACAACTGACAACATTGTCATTGCACTGTCAGTATTTCATTTTTAAAGACACCTGTGTTAAGCTTTTAACTTGTCACACATTGAGTTGAAATATGTTGGTTCCATATTCCTATGCATATTTGTATAATCTAAATGTGTCCTTATATGTGTGAAGTTCTGTATCTTTACTGTAAATGAAATTTTGTTATATACATAGTAGTTTAATAATAGTATTTCAAGCATTTGTTTCCGTTAAAGATTGAGAGAATTTCATAGAGGCTGATATGGTTCTTAAAGAACTGTGGTGTTGTTCAATCTGTCTATGAATCTTAGAAATTTGATGTATACTCAAATGTTAGGGTATTCAAACATAGATTTTAAATATAATTGTTAATAAAATACAATAAAAAAATTAGGTAAAAGGCTGAGTTTATAAATATATTGTGCTATATAACATATGAAATATGGAATAATCATTTCTTGAATGAAATGAATATATTGGACATTGTGTACATGAACACTGCCACATATCATGTGTAATAAATGTACAATTCTTTAAATATAAAGAATTCAATCCTCCAAAGAGCTATTGGGTCAAATCAAAGCAATCATGAAGTACAATATAGATAATTGGGTCATTTTATAATATGGCCAAAGTTAGGCATAAAAAAAAATTGATTTAGTGTTTTTTATTATGTGTTGTCAGTCGATTTGAATTAAGAATTCATCAATATTGTCTATGGGTTAATGTTAACGTTTTCGCCTTCTCTACAGTTATGGTTCCTTCTACTTCCGTTTATTTAGCTTCCGCTTTAATTACGATATTTCGATCTCGTCGCTATCAGTTTATTATTTATCAAAAAATTATATTATGTCCCCCTTCTCATTTAAAACGTAATTTAGCATCTAATAACAATATTAGAACATTATTTTACGTAAAATGTTGCCAAATACGATTACGAAATAAAGGTGTATCTTGTGTGTAGTGTGTACATACATCTGCATCTCAGCCCTAGGTCGTTGATGAACTAGGCAGAGACTACTGAGTACCAACTTTCCGTACCCTTACAAAGTTACTCCTTACTTTGCCGTTCTTCTAAAGTTTCTAGCTGTTTGTTATTAAAAACGAAGAAGAATGAATAAAGTGATAAAAATAAAAGAAACACGACAGGTCTGTAAGGATACAGATATTTGTGCGTATGGTGCTCTTTACCAACCCCGTAAACGACCTGACGAGATCATAGAATAATAATAATACATGTATGCAAATTTATAATGTAACAAAATTGCTGTAGTTATAGATGCTACCAATAAATATTACTATAACATTTTGAGATTAAACATGTAAAGTTTGTTACTTATAGGCTCAACCCCTATTCCATGATGGACGTAAAAGTAATTGGTGAAACATGGGATCGTACTACACTCCTGCCTACCTGTTCAGGGACGAGAGGCGTGATGTTACGTTTAATACTTATATACTTCTCTATCAAAGTCAGATGATTTTCCACCCCTTCTACACAACACACCTGCAGTCAATCTCTGTGTCTGAAAGTCTGTTGGCATTCCTAGATCTTGTGATACCATACCACTCACTGGTAACTAAGGCTTTATGTTTCGGTGTTACCATATCATAGTAATTATGCAATGTTTTTTCCATGGTCAATTTAAAGATACCGTGAACCAAACACGTGACATTTTTATTAACTTAATAACTTTATATGATACATTTTAACTGATTAAAAAACACTCGTGTTCTAAAAATTTTAGAAACTGATAAATAGCCTCTTAGATAAGTTTTATTATTGTTATTCTATCATGATGCCAGGTCCCTTGGGTGTTCATCTGACAGTATCAAGTGGGAAATATATCTATCCTTACAAACCTCACATACTTCGTTACAATGATTACTCTCCTCCATTAACATTCCTACTCTTCTTTCTCCATACACTTTATTAAACATTTTCGTCTATTAGTTTTAAACTTGTATGTACATGTTGTTCTATAAGCGTGCCAGTGTGTGAAGCAAAAATTGTTATAGTCATACACAGTGCGGCCAATCATAGGAATTGCAAATGTATGTTTATGTGTTATAATCCTACCTAGCCCGAAATCGTTGGTTCTAACTGGGCCAGGCAGCGTTATCGCGTTAGGGCGTGTGCACACTAGCCGGCGGTGTGCTGTTCGGGACGCGCCGAGTGTGTACACGGCCTTATCTTAAATATTATCGTCGCTCTCGCTGTTCGAACGAAGCGCTACTTTGTTTATGTTTTTTTTTTCCTTTTCGACACTGAGTGCCATTTTGCCACAACTTTGGTTATGTTATGTATGTAGTTATTTAAAATATGGCAATAGGAAGTACATATTTGTATGAAGAGAGTAATTAATACAGAATAAATACGTTAGCTCTGTAAGTATGTATAGGAATATTTGGCACACTGTGACGTTTGCTTATCCCGTGAGGGACCTACCATAGTGATATAATAATAACGAAGAACAGAAATAATCGTATTTTCCCTTGAACTTAAGTAATGTTGTAATCATCTTAACCTATATATTGCATAGATTTTTGAGATTTAAAAGAGTTTTTTTTAACTATTTACCAATTAATATGCCCGTTTATCTCCTCGTGGTTATAAAAACGAAATGTTGTTATATGAATGTGGTTTTAGGTTGGTCGTTTTATTATAGTAACTGATAAGAGTCGAGCTGGCTACCTCATGGTAAGTGGTCACAGTTGTCTATGGACATTTGCAACATACATGTATATCTATAGTTTAAAAAATGATTTGCATATTTTTAAGGCACAGGAAAAGATAGAAAAGCGCGCCATATCTGTAACGATATAGATATTAAGCACACAGTGCTCTCTGCCCACCTTATAAGGGACCTGATGTGATTATGTGATAATAATAATGAGCGTGTTATATTATAAATAATGTATTTTCCGTCCAGTTCTATTTACAAGCTATGTAATTCATTTAGCTTTCGCGCTTCCGATAATGTGTAATAATTATTAGTTCAATTAAATGTATATAAAGCAGCAATTTCAATTATTTCACATTCTGTGTTAGTTGAAGAGTTGATGTAGATGTTATTTGTAAATTGACAGCAAAGGGCTCATTCGTATATTTCGGCAGCTGCCTACCCCTTGAACATAACACCTTCATACACTGATTATCGTCATTTTTAGACGTATTTTTAGCAATATTAAAAGGAAGAGACATGTTTAAGGGCATTAACATATTCATTTACGTGGTAAAGTAAAAAAAGAGTTTAAAATATCATTACCTTCCAGTTATGTCTTAAATTGTATTTTTGAAAAATGCGCTAAATATATATTTAGTCTATTCTCTATCTAACCTTTTGTTTGGTGTAATGGAAGAACGTTTGTATTTTTTTTATTCGGTTTTGGGCTTCGATTGTTATTTTTGGTTTAAGAGTACATACTTTATTCTTGTTATTCTTTGGGGTAGAAGTTTAGTATTCATTATTTAGATATACAATGTACTTGAATTAATTTGTAATGTTAATAAACATGATTACTGCCTACCCCGTAAGAGATTTGGCGTGGTGATTTTGTAATGTTAATAATAATGTTTTTTTCGTCAGATCATCATCAGACATCATTTAGACTTTTGTGTGAACTTTGACGTGTGGGACTTTTACATTCAATTACAATCAATTGCATCGAGTCCTTAATCGTGTAATATTTTCGATGGTTTTGTATATGTATCTATCTAACTTGAAACAAAAATACATTTCCACCTAATCTATACTTATTATCATCTGTGGCTGATCTTAATTAAAACGCCAAATTTAATATATGATGAATATAGAACATTGGTATATAATTATATGTGTATCGATGGTTCATTATAAATTTTTGCCGGATGCTACTACAAAAAATAAATAGATCTGCTGAATAATGCACTATTCAATTTTGTATTCATAGCATTCGAATAATTCTGTGTATTAACATGCAAGTAACTGTTCCTTCGATATTATAAAATAGTATAAAAATACAATATTATAATTTACAAATATAATTATACCATATTAAAACATCTGCAAATATGGAGTAGCTTAGATCCATTAAGAATGTATACTATTATTTTTTATTTCCTTAGTATGAATCGTAATCGTAAATTATCTGTGACACGTAAAGTCTTAGTCCACGGTTTCCTAAAGAATGTTGCACTAAACGGAGCAATAGATGGCGCTGGTACTAAAATGTACTAATTGTTTTCAACTGGTAGGTGTACAAACAAATGAGAAGGCTATTCAGTAATTTTATTATTGTTCATATACACGAAAATGGAACAAATACAAAGTAAGAAATACTTATTATGACGTTTCTATTATACTTTTAATACGATATTGTGTGTTTATGAAGTAGCACACGTTTTGTCTGAGCAATTAACGTTAATATGTATGTAGCATTTGAAAATCTGTGTAGTAAAAAGTCGTATTGCTTTTAATAAAATAATCGGAATTATTAAAATCATCATGAATTGATAAATACATAAAATGAGAAAAAAAATGTGTCCTATGTATTTTAGATTTGTGTCAAAAATACAAGAAAATAACATTTACTTAGGTTTACTCGTAGTATTAAGTGGTATTTAATTGAAAGTCTTGGCTTGGAAAGTCTTGGAAAGTCTTAAGTTTTGGCTTATGGTAGAACAGACCACGTGGAATGAATGATATGGATCAAAGAGTGAATGACATCAATATTTTTGTTTTCCGTGAATGAACTTTTTTTTCTTTACTTTTGTAACAAGATGTTTTTGAATACTTTAAAATTAGCTGTACATTTTTAATTGCGTTATGATGCCTATGGTAAATTCCATCGACTTGTAAACCTTAGACTCCCAATTATTACGTTAGATTCTATATGCATAATTTTTTTGTGTTTTTATAGAAAATTAAAAACTGAAAATTTTAAATTTAAATTTAAGGCGATAAAGTACTATAACAAAAGTCACGATTTTATCGTTCCACTCCGAAAAAAGTTTATGATTCAGGCCTTTAAACCAGTCTTGTGAATATTTCATTCAAACAGTTATATTGGAGAATTCTATCATAGCTTGCATGAATGCAATTATTGGAGCTTTTGGTAATATAAAGTTTTGCTTGAATTTATTACTTAAGGAAATAAAATAGTATCATAAATGTGTAAGAGGCATGGTAGGTCTCAAGGATGAAGATATTAGGCACTTTGTTCTCTCTGCCTACACCGTAAGCGACTTGGCGTGAAGATGTGTATTTACTATTTATGTATGTATAAACTAATATTTTCCAAGGACCCAACGTCTAATAAGAACAAAATCGTCAGGTGACAACATCTAGCACAGGCTGGTATTTTTCATTTGTTCAGAGTATTTAATAACGTACAACGCGCATAAATCAACTTGGTGGCAATTGTGCGGAATGCGTTTCCTCTCCCGCCATTTGACTCCACTTACCAATACACTACCGACAGTAACGACAGTAACTTGGCTATCCATTCGTAACAACACATAACATTCGTATCGATTTCGTAGAGAAATAAATTTAAAAATGCGATGAAACAAATGTTTTTTTGCCGTTGGCACTTGGCACCTCGTTATTACGTCACCACTAACTAACAATAGTGTTTAGTTACCTTCTGCGAATTATATCAAACGGTATGTATTCCACGATAAGCTCGTTCCGAATGGCTCTTAACATATATATAAACTGTATCAGCTATATCACTTAGCTTGGGCAACAGTGTTGTCATTTTTATGAAGTCGTTGGTAACGTGTAACCATTTTAAAACGATGGTCACAATAAGTAGGCAAAGCAACAACGATTACATTTGGAATCTTTTCTAGCTTTTTAAATAGGGTTGTTTGGATTTTATTTTCCTATATAAATTCCTGTTTACTCTCTATACACTAAAAACTTTTTATTGTAATGAAATCACAACGTAGAATACGCTTATAATTGTAGTGACCGATTGTAGTGTGAAAGACGATAGATAAAATCGGCTACATTGTGATAAGCCTCCGCTGTCAGCTACTAATGTGCTGTGCGTACTAACTTTCGAAGTTATATCGTTATATGTACATCTAAAGGCCAAGGTCGGTGGTCCAATTATTTTCAAAACAATTTATACAATTATACTTTACGTTTAATAAGAATGTAACTTCACGCCTATAATCCTCGAAGGGGTGGGGTAGGCAGAGGAGTGTACATTCCGACGTTTCACCATTTACATTTTCGGCCCACGTGGAAATGGGTGGTGGACCCTATTGCCAACACAATACTAATGTTATAATACAATATTTATATATAAGTTGTTCAGTATCATAACCTTTGTGGTATAACAAATATGGTTTACTTGAGTTTCAATAATTGTCCCATGTTTATTTATATCTTAATTCCTTGAAATGGGAAGAGCAATCATTATTTGTTTACTATACGGTCGTCGTTTGCGTCCTTTGAATTTTTTTCTTTTCTTTTCATCCCATTAATATATTTAGGCAACATGATTTATATAATGGGAAATGATCAGTTGAACTCTCAGTTGATGTAGTTGGAAATTGCCCCTGACCGTTCTGTCTGCGTATGTGAAGATACGTAAATTCATATTGTCACGCCTATTTCCCAAATGGGTAGCAGAAATTAAGGATTTCCATTTGCTACGGGCTTGGCATACTTCTTTCGCCTCTTCTACGTTCTTTAAAGTCCACAAATTTATGTTCATGAAGATGCTTTGAAGATAAAGGATGAAGAACATGCTGGGCGGGTTACATTTGTTTATCATGTGACATACTTGTGTGAGAAATACGTGATATATGTGGACATTTATGTGATATTATATATTTCACGAATTTGTAAATTTTCGAAACATTGTGAACTTCACGGGCTATTTACCAGTCAACGCATCGTTTTTCTTAAATTTATACGTAATGTATCCGTGGCAAACCGGCAAATAGTGAACTGACCTGTGCTTCCCGCAGAGTTCACAAATTGTTAATTTTCATTGCCCGTAAAACTCTCGTTCTCGTGTATTTAGGGTCTGTATACTTTTTCTTTATTTAATTTCTCGTATATTTCGTATCTTCGTATAGGTCTAGTTTCAGTTGAAATTTGGAAAGTTATCATTACATTATTATTGTAGGTAGGTAAATGACAATTACTACCCATGTGGCAACGGAGAATGTGTTGTTCGCCTTTTCTTTTGTTGTTTCTGTTGTATGCTTATTCTGATTAAAAGGATTTGTAGTCGCTATGCCTTACATTGTCGCGAGTAAACCTGAAGAGAAGAACTTATGTTGTTTGTTGAAGTAGAGCAGTAACATGATAAGGTCCGAGTTGGCATTATAGAGAGCTTAAGTGAACACTACATAACACAACTTACTTTTTATTATTGTGGTTAAAGAATTTTTTTCAAGGCGTAATAAAAAAAATTAAGTATAAAAAAGAAAACTCATCATTTATCAAATCCTTTTATATCTACACTAAAGGAATATCGTATAATTATTGTAATGAAATTAACGAGGAATTAACGAAGAAAATTAACGAGGAATCCAAGGAACAACTTAGTTTTTTAATCATATATATATATATACTATTATAAATATATATATAATTAAAAAAACCATACTTTACTATACTACAAATATATATATATATATTTATATATATATATATATATATTTATAATAGTATAGTTTTTTAATTATATATATATTTATATGACAACTGTGTTTTAACAGACTTACAATTAACGCCACGAACGGATTTATAAGTAACTAAAATTGTAGCGTTCCAACATTACCAAAAAAATGTATAGTATGTACCTAATTAATTAGTTATACTTTTCAACTTTAACACTAATAAAATTCATAGTAAGGTCTATTAAAATACATATATTTTTCACTCCGTGCTTTTGATTTGAAATTCATTCAAATTTTACTATGAACACACTTATAAGTAAGTCGCTTTACGTACTAAGGAAGTGGAATACGCTATATAAAGTGCGAATTGACCAGAACATGATAACAAAGGACGCTCGGTTGGAATGGTCTTGGTACTAGCGGCGTGCGCGGGATCAAGCAGTCGCGAGCTTCGGCCGCGACGCTTTCCATCAATTGAATAAACTATCGTGGCCCGCGCAAAGCGAATAACTCCTATGAAATCAATAAACATCACCCCACGCTATTATCATGCCTATTGCCTACACAATAGTAGTTAAAATGCTTTGTCAATTTATAATGCGCTCTCGCATGCGTCGACACATTTGAAGTTGTTCAATTTGAGTTATTCATTTCTTTTCATGTTTAAATATCAACTTTTATCGCACTACACAGTACGAACGCTGTACGTAAAACCAGTTGGTCCGTCGATGTATCCGTCGATGTATTAACCTTTCCAATACTTTGTCTCTACATAACAAAGTGTTCTTCATTTTTCGTCTTTACTTAGCCTTTGTTGTCAGAGACTATGGGATATATTAACACTATTAATATTATTATTTTATTATTACGCCAACTCCCCATTGGAGTAGGTAGATGTTACCGGATGTCAAATAATTCTATCTTTACAAATCTGACGTGCTTGTTCTACATTCAGCACTCTTTTTGTTTAGCGCTGGTCATGGACACTTCTGAATCACCATCAGCTAATATTTTTATTGTTTAAATAAATTCTAATTAACAAAATAGCATATATAAATCAAAGTAAGGCATACAGACACGTGTCTTATCTACGATCAAATGCTAGGTACAGTGCATAATATTGGTTCACCATAGATCTTGCCTTGCATTAATTATCACATATTCTGCCGTTTCATTAATGAGGTAATAGTATCACTTGGCTCATTGTTAAACGGAAAACCGCCGAATACGTTATATCGTCGCGTTGACATACTCGTGTAGGTAACACACACGTATACGTAGGTAACACACATGTAAGTAACACACGTAGCTGACACAAGTGATCTACTTGTGTGTTATTAACTGACTAATACAATTACATTCGTATATATACTTCAATTAAATAGCTAGTATTTTTTGTTTCATTCTTATTATATGTATAATCAAGACTATTCCTTTCCTGGTTAGGCAGGCATGTGAAAATTCCTATCCTGATACACCCGGCGTTCATCTTCTTGTGGTTTATTTCATCTTTTAGCTCAATTAATTATTAATTAATTTTCACCGTTCGTTTCATATTTTATAATTTTGTAGGATACTATACAATTTTGTATACAGAGGTGTGTATTGCGATTCGATCCTTTTCTAAAACATTCTAGAAGCGTTTTGCTTTTTGTAAAAAAAAATCTACGTTTTTAAGCTACCAACGAATTAACGATCGAACGATTTGTCCTGTGATCTACGAGGCCTACATCCAGCAGTGGACTGAGGCAGACTGATGATCATGTTGATAGTGACCCAACCAGCGTCACTTATGTTATTATTAGAATCCATAAATCATTGGACCCGCTTTCCTTCAAGCACTAGTGGCCCCTGTCTTTGTTAGTTTAATTATCACTTAGATAATTCGATAGGCCTACAATAATACATATCAATTTGTACCGACTCGAGATTTTAAAGAATACGTTTACATAAACAAAACGTTTACGTATACGTTGTGGTTGGTAGAGTGAATGAAACGAATTTAACTTCGTTGATTTCCGAGAAATTTTGTAATTATCCTTTTAACATTTACTTGAAAAATTTCCTATTTAGTTATTAGTTTATTACTATTTGCTTGTTAAATCAAAATATTTTTTTTTCGAACGGTCTATAAATACGAAAACATTAAATATTGGTCGTATAGACAACATTGAAAGTGCAACAGGCGAGCGAGATGCCCAAGGGTAGCGCGGGGCGGGGGTGGAAATACGCTCTCTTTGTCACCCTGGAACCCCTCCCTTTTACAACACCCCTACATTAAGCGCTCGGCAAAAACCGCCGGGATTGTGTTTAAAACGATACCGTTTAGAATAAACAAATTATTTATACGTATATTTAAATTGATTGCCTTGTCGGTCTGCCGGTTGCAAGCGTGACTGCTGATCAAGAGGTCCTGGGTTGATCTCCGATTCGGTCAGAGTATTATTGGGCTTTTCTAACTTGAAATTACCAGTAGCTCGGAGTCAGGGATTTGTTCTTGGTTTATATAGCAATGGATTCACCATATATTACATGGGATGTATAACATAGCTCGTGAAAAGCGGAAACACGTCTCTGCCAACCCCTTCGCGTCAAACACAAGCCTGATATATTGTGTTACATAATTATGTACACAGTTGATTGATACGCCCCAAGTGTGATAAACGAACGAATTACTAAAACAATGCCTCATGTCATTTATCAAGTTGCCATTGCAGTTGGACATTCCATCACTGATGACCACCGTCAGTGCCAGTGAATGGAAGCCAAGCGTTCGTGATTAACAGTCCAACTTTACCTGGTTATTTAGTACCCGGTTGTCATGTTTTACGTCATCGAAAGTAATATTTTTATTTATTGGTTGTTGCTCATTGAGTTGTGACGTCATTCTACATATTTATTATTTTTATTTGAATACTGACATTTCTTTGACTGGCCCTGTGGGTTTAATCTATTGTTAGTGTATCTTACTGCAGAGTCCGGTGTCGTGGGTTCGATTTATACTTGGGTGATGAGTACAAGTGTTTTTCGGTGTATAAGTATAAAAAAAGCATCTATTCAAATCGATATTATAGTTATATGGAACTAATCAGCCTTCAGGTTATATTAATTGTTCCGACCTGGTTGAATATTATATGCCCGTCATTATCGTCAACAACTTACGCTCATCCACTGCTGGACATGGGCCTCTCCAATAGCACGCCACTGAGCTAGATGGCCGTATTTGATATTTATTATTATTATTATTATTATTATGGTACATATTAGATTGATTATATAAATAAAAAATCGAAATTGCTAATTGTACGAGGCGAGTGGCAAATTGTTGTGAAAATATAAACCAAAATGGACGTGTGTTTTAACCGGAAAACGCCGAGTGCACGTATTTTCGTCATATAATATTGAAATATCGATGATAAATAATGTTGTAAAATCATTGTGGTATATTTAATGTCGTTACTTCGCCGTTCATGTTGAAATACATTTAATCTTGTCTCTTTAACTGTTTCTATTTCATCGCGATCGGTCTCTTTCTAAGTTATTACTGTTATGTGTTCACACGAAGTCTCTCACGGCGTAGATATCATTTTTCAGATCCTTAAATACTTAACGTGCTTTTACTATGTATTACGCTCTTTATACGAGTACCTGCCGGTTTTTTGAGACTTCCGACGCTCCATCTTTCAGTATGTGACCTGTTTGGTTGAGATAAGTAAGTCGTAACTTATTTTGGTATCTGCATCCATAAATATTTGCATTTTAATAACTTGACGCATTTTGCTAATAAATACTTCATATATTTTAAGCCTGCCTCATTGGTGAGTCTTGTCATTGAACAGTCATTGGGCAGTCTTAAAATACTGCCTCATTGGTCAAGTAGTTCCCAATGCGACTGCCTAGCAAGAGGTCCTAGCTTCTATTCCCGGTTCGGGCAAAGTATTACTGTATTTACTAACTTGAAATTCCCAGTAGTAACT
This sequence comes from Microceris patrobas patrobas, assembly GCA_018246795.1. Taxonomy (NCBI): domain Eukaryota; kingdom Metazoa; phylum Arthropoda; class Insecta; order Lepidoptera; family Hesperiidae; genus Microceris; species Microceris patrobas. The sequence continues at coordinate 15,715 of DWFT01000072.1, forward strand.
GCCAATCTGGATTTGTATCCGGTCAAGTCAGTAGGCTCACCTCCTATACATACAACGCATGACCGGTGAAAACTTAAGTAATTACACTTCTCTGCGTACCACTTCGGTGAAATGCAGGAGTGATATTATGTTGTGTTACATTTTAATGTGAAACGAGCACTCCTAAATGGCGGTC
>DWFT01000073.1:0-15873 GCA_018246795.1 Microceris patrobas patrobas
GAAACGCACCGGTGCCCTCCGGGCCCTACACCGGGAAGACACATAATGTCATGTCCCTTGCCTACTGATTATTACGACAATATGCGGCCGCACATATTGTCGTCCTTCTCGGGGTTGTTGCCTGAACGGTTAGAGCTCCCACTCTAATCGCTCACGACCACGAGAGTATCTTTTTAGTCACCTCTTACGACAGGCAGAACGTACCGTAGCTCGAATTCTGGTCCCGAGCTACAGGAACAAGTTAACTGAGCCTATACAATTAACTTTTTTATCCTCCCCCGTTATGAGCCGCTAATAAAATAAAACGCCAAAAATACGCTACCTAAATAAACCGCTACCAAAAATGAACGCGAAGTCGATTAAAATAACGTAATTAAAATTAAATCATGTTTGCAAAAGGAACTCGTGTACCTACGTAAAAGAAGAAAAAAGAAGAACGACTGCAGAAATAGCCAGCGAGTGTACATTTCAGCACTTCGTTGTTCTGGCAAGCTGTGCAGATATGAATTTTAGTCGGAAATTCAACTGAAAAATTCTCCCCCAAAAATTATTTCGCAGTTAGTTCCATCAGTTGACTGTGTGACTTGTACCATTGTTACATGACACGTAAAGAGTAAGAGTTACAGAGAAGCAGGAAACAAAGAAGAACAGAATAATACCATTTCTGTAAAAGAAAGAATAAGGAAAGATAGAAGAGACTCTGACTACGCCGTAAGGGACCTGCCGTGAAAATATGTACGACTATGTATATGTCAAAATATATATTTACCAGCTGTCTGATTACCATAGTACAAGCTATGCCTACTTTGGGATTAGATGGTCGTATGTAAGTTGTCCTAAGATATTATTATTGGACCCGCAGCAGCCTAAGAGCCTTAGATCTAATTCCAAATACTACTGAGGTCCAAAACACGATAAAACATGCATGAGTTAATACCACTGAGCATTAAGTGGGAACAGTTATATCAGCATGCGTGGAATACAAAGCAATGAAAATTGTACACTTCTAATTGAACCATTGGAGCCCAGGGTTCAAAGACATAATTGGGCATATATCTAAAAGTTGTTTCAATACGTCCTTTGGGAAAATGATTGTCTCTTAATTATACTGTGTATAATTTTAGATAGCAAACAAAAATCTGTGATTACTAGTATTACTGGTATTAAACTGAGTCTGAGAGAGAGACATTAAATTCTTGGCCAGTAACTATGAGCCCTATCTTACTGATAATGATTTTCTTTATTTTATTTAATATTTTCTGATTATTATTATTATTTTGGACGCTAAAATACTTCAAAGAATAGATTTTAAATATATTTCTTGTACACCCACACTATACATACATATGTATATGTTATGTATATCCCAGCATCGTACCCTTTGGGATATATTGAATAGAACATATAGATTACACGATACAAGTTCATTAATAGGTACCAAATCCTTATAAGGGTACGTGCAGATCGTACGTACCTCCCTACATAGCTACATTTATAAGATAAGATTTCTTGTTGCTTTAGTTTTGTATAATATCAGATTATTTTTGCTGTCATGGAATTGCCTCTCGCCATTATTACCTCTTGCCATTATTACACGACAATATAGCACTAGGATAGAGCCTTAGTGTGAAAAAGTCATCAGATTCATCATCAAAAATAACTTGAGGTTCCACTGTAATACACGGTTCTGCAATGCTCCTAAATCGCAGATTGGTCAACTTCACATGCCTAACAGAACGCTTCAAAAACCTGAAGGTGTTTAGGTAGCCTCACGATATTTTCCTTCACCGTTATATACGTTCGAGCGTCGAATGTTGCAGTTTACAAATACAAATAAACCAAAACCAACAAATGAAAATTAAAATGACGAAAACTCAAACAATCGTGGCGTGAGGCGCGCTTTGCATGTTTACGCTCCTAGGTATGTAGATTGCATGTACACAGAAATGCAGATGGCTTGCTTATACACCATAAATTGTGTGAAACAACTGAATTTGTTTGCATTTTTATTTGCATTTAGGTCGCGGTTAACAGGAAATATAACATTTTTAACGCTGAAACCATACTAGGAGGTGGTAACTGCCAGGTACGTTTTAATGGTTTTGTTACCGGTGAGAACTATATTCGTACAGTGCTAGTTACTCGTATTTGTCTGTATACTCGCTGTATTCTTAATAATGAAGCTGTACTTAGGGTTCTACATTCATTGAGATCGAAGTTTTTTTATACACACACATTGTTATGTTATACCTACGTTATATGTTACTAGATCCTCTGTTGATGGGTTCTAACAGAGTGTGGCTGATATTATTGAGACCTGTCGCCTTCACTTCGCCCTTCCTGTTCACTTTTATTGTCACACGGTTTTCTTAAATTAGTAATAAGCAGACGCATGATTGGTTACAAGTTTTGATTGATAGGAAGCGGCATAAATAGGTACCTCTTAGACTGGTAAAAAACAATAACAGTGTAGACCGATTATTAATTCACATTTAAGCCCCCATTCTAATACATTTTCATCAATAATCAAAATGTGTACAAGCTATAAAATAAAAAAATATTTTATTTTATAATATAAATAAATAAAAGCTATATAACATAATAATTATGTAGACAATGTTTATTTTATTTCTTGCTTGTTTAAATATTAAAATAGTTCTTTTTTGTTTTTATGTACCATAACATTAAGAACATAGAGAATATTCTTATTCAACTTCTTATTAAAAACTAAACAATGTTTAGGTGGATGTCCAATTCCTATTATCTATAGTCGACCGCTCATATAATTATATGTTTTCCGAAAAAACCCGTAGTTTGCCTACGTACATAATTATATTCATGTGGATATATATGCATAATCATACCTTTTCTCGGGTCCGGATACTGGCCATTTCAGTTTTAAAAAAAAGTCGTATCAAAGAGCGAATAACTGAGAATTAATCTCCTACTTTCTGAAGCAAGGGAAGAGGTAATTAAATATGAATGAGTACTTGAAGGCCCAGTGGTTGCTTAAGACTTGCTTTGATTTAAGAGGCTGTAATGTAAGAGGCCGAAAGTGGCTCAAGAAAAGGAAAAAAAATCAGGGAAACATAATGATAACTAAGCAGTAAGAAGGTAATGAATGGGTTGATTCCAGGCATTATTACTCATCGGATTCTTAGTCGCCGATCTTCATTAATGAATCTTGGGCACAATGTATTTAAATCTAGAGCGCATGTTGTGAGATTTGACTGGCTTCTGTCAACAAATCAGTGAATCAATAGATTTGCTTTCCATTGAAAACCAGTACGGAATGTTAAAAAAACTAACAGTTATGTAGAATAAGTATTTCTTTTATCGTTAAAAAAAGAAAATTGAAAAAACAATAGTTTAATAGCTGTGGTAGTTGAAGTTTATTTTAAAATGACATCATTTCAGAATCCCTCTCTGAAGTTAGGGTCCGCATCCCTGCCAGAAATGGGTTACGAGTGGCTGCTATCGTACCATCATCTTGCAATGTTAAACTGTCCAAAAACCTGCATCCTTGAAACTTACCCATACCGTTGTCCAAAGTATAAGTCTTGCCGTTATTTGTCAGCGTGATAGACAATGGCCTTAACCCATCATGTTTTAAAATCAGCATCCTTTTAACCGATGCAATGGTACGACGAAATAAGTTGCCGGTTATAATATAACTTCTAACAATCACCTACCATGGTTTCTAAACAAATTACCTGGAAATGATATTATATTATAACTATACCAAATTATATCCAATATATTAATTACTAAAGAAACATTCGTTGTAATCATAATTGTCAGAAATAATTCGGAGTAGATTGAACTTAGCTTTGATTGAAATGTATTCGTATATTTTTATTGAAAACGTCTCAAAGTAATGCCGAGTCGCAAGGAAGACCTTATATTTATAGAACAAAAGCCCTGAATGAATATTGTACATATAAGGGGAAAAAGATTTTTTATGTAAAGAGAAGCAAACAAATTCCATTCACAAATGACCAGTACTGCATCCATCAGCGATCTGCCATCTGTCCATGCAAGCACATCTGCGACCGAATCCGAGACTAGTCTCAGTCACGTTGTTACTGTTGAGGACTGAAATGGTTGCCTCTAGTATACACATGGATAGGCACGCATTTCTGACCGAAACACATACTGGGATTTTTTATAGAATAATCACTGCAGGTTCTATTCATAGACTTTTGTTTTCTTTTTTGTTTATGGAGGGAAACATTCAAATATAACCCAGTACCCAGAGAGATATAACTCGTTCAGGAGTCTATAGACTTTTACTCTAAGTAGGAATTTTTCGTCCAACATATATAATAATATGTAATATGAAGTACAAGGATGTAACAAAGTTTTTAATATGTACGTTCGTGCAGTACAGGTTATTTTTTACATCTTGATGAAATTATAATGCAATATTGTAAATAAAACTACTCGTATTGCTTTCATTGACTTTCGACTCCTAACTCGTCTTTTTATTCCGTTATAATCCTGCCAATGTCTATGTATGACATTGGCAGGAAAGTAAGCAAACGAATCATAGCTGGTCTTGAAAATATGAGTATTTTCTCTCTACTGATTTTCCCTTTTGTTGTGTTAATAAATTTTGTGAATACTATTCTTACAACAGAAGCGGTAAAATGCAATGCTACTGCCTAAAAACCTTTTATTAAATCTGTTGCGTTATATCTAAACAAGATTTATACAATAAAGTAAGTAAATTATATGTTCTTGTTTTGTATCTCACTCTGTCTACCAATCACAATTTTCTCCTACTACAAAATTTCGCATTTCGTCGTAGAAATGTGAAAGCTAAATAAAGTGAAATGTAACGAAATCCTTACAAAATAAATGTTGAAATGTTTGTTTTTATGCAAAAAGTCACAAATCACTATGTTTGAATAAAACAGAGCGGGAACGTACGGAGTGACAAACGACATCAGATCTTTTTACGTAATTGGAAAATGTAACAAAACCCGCTGCGATGCAACTGAGCAGATGAAATCAATCAAACGCAATTCCTGACCCATTTCTACCTTGTATTTGATTGATGGAATGATTGAATCGTTCATCAAAATGTATTCTTAATTTTGTTTACGTGAACATTTTTATTTTGTTATATCATAGCTTTACTTACGATGTTTTCCTTTATCGTTATAGCGAAAGAAATCACATCTATAAAACGGAGTCTCATAAAGGTAGATGTTCTTCTTACTGGTCCCACAGGGCAGACAGGCATTGTCCCGTCTCATTCAAAAGATGACGCGTTTCCACCAGCGGCTGATGCCACTGATGACGTTGATGATAATATAAATAAATGTTTAAATATATTTGGCCGTAGCCTAAATCAATCGGATCGACTTCATATTTCACATCGGCGTTATCTTTCTCGTTTTTACATGTTAATGAGACGTAACAACATAGCATCATGTCTGTAATCCCCGAAGAAGTAGGCAAAGAAGTGTTGTACACTCCCACGTTTCACCAGTTACTTTTATGATCCATGAAATAGGTGGTGAGCAACGGGCACAGATCCAGACTCCGAGTAACTTCTAGAAATTTTAAATTAGAAAAATCCAATAGTACCCAACTTGGGATTTGAATCCAGTATCTCCCGATCGGCAGTCGCGCTTGCAACCACTCGACCACCGTAACAGTCATTTTAATGACACAGTTTAATTAAACATGGATTAAACAAAAATAAAAAGTTATCTTTGAAAAGTTTGTATAAATCTTTTTATCTAATCGTAAATTGTGAGTTTGTAATTGTACCAGAGATAAGAGTAAATATCAATATGAAATACTTAGCATATAAGAAGAATATTTATATACCAAATACAAATAATGGCTAAGTAAAATACATAAGCGTATTTATTAATATTTGTTGGTACGAAATGGATAGAAGCCACGAGCAACTGCAGCCGTAAGCAATGTGCGATAAGACAATGTAAAAATAAGACTAATAATCTTCAGCGCCAAACCCTTGATTTTACAAATATAGTTATAACCACTGAATTAAAAAGTCGACACGATTCCTTAGAAGCAACGACCGAAACTTTACGAGAGCCGTGACTTCGTAAAACAAACGTTCAAAATCAAAACGGCCCGTAAAAATCCTCGAAACTGGGAGTTGATAATTAGAGTTTACTTGCGTTACGTGATTCAATGTTGAAGTTTGTTAACCATGAAACTGCGCGCTGTCGAGGGCCCGCCTCGCTGAAAATTCTCGCAAAGCAACAAGTTTGGTAAGACAGAGGGACTGAAGTTTGAAGATCTGTTGGTTGGTGCAAATCACAAGATTTCGTTTCGTTGCTTAGTGTTCTACATAAATTATTTCTTTAACCGTGATATAAATGACAGTCCCTTGTTCCATTTTCTTCCGTTACTCATCATAAAGGATGCTAACATACTAATATGTTCCTTTAGGAAACACGTTGACCATATAAACTTCATATACCTAATTACTATGCTGTTCGAAGTAAAATAAACAGATATGAAGTTGAACTAACCTATGAAAAGTACCTCCTTCGAAAAAATAAACACTTAAACGGGTATTGGTGCTAAAAAACCGCTATGAAAATACAAACACACGACAGGAAAAAAAATTACAATTGATTACAGTTATACAAGAAGTAGAAGTCCAACAAAGTTCAATTTGTTTCCAACAATATCAAAAAATCGGAGCATTCATCGTTGGCATGACACTTAAAATAAATAATAATTATAACTGGCAATTCTCTTATACCACAGAGCAATCGCGCACCAGTTGGTGCTGAGCGACGGTAAAACTCAGCCGCTGGATGCGGGCAGTTTTATACCGCATTGCCCGTAATAAGTAGAGTCCATTTCTACAATATATTTTTATTGTATAGTAATTTCTCCACGAGTACGGCCAAATATTTTTGCACTAAAAGAACGAAGTCCATTGAGTCGTGTTAAACAGCAATGTTCAATAGTCTCCTTTGCAACTGACGTATAGCTATGCTAATACAACTGTCACACAAAGTCTGCAATTTCTGCAAGTCTGCACATCTGTGTGCAAATCGTAGTACATTCTACGCGTTAGGCAACTTGCAGGCTTATTCTATTAATTTATGTATTTATCGATGGTTAATTCACGAAATGTTCGTAATTATTGGCATACCTCTATCCGTCCATCCATCAATTTATCCATTCATCCATCCGCAAATCCATCCATCCATCCATCTATTCATTCATATAACCATCCATCCGGCTATTCTTTTTCCTTGAATCTATCTCTCTATTCATCTATTCATCTAATCTTTAATCCATCCATTCATCTAATCATTCATCCATCCATTCATCTATGCATCTAACCATTAATAATAATAAATAATAATAATCGGTCCATTTATCATTCCACAGGAATATGGGTCTCCTCTCATATTGAGATGGTTAAGGTTCTGCCACGGCGGGCAAGAACGGGTTGGCAGACTTTACATACCTTAAATTTCTTTTTATAAATTCTAAGGAGTGCAGATTTCCTCACGATTTTTTCTTTCACCATTAGCAAGTGATATTTAAACTTAAAACGCACTTTTGTAAATAGGTGCGCGCGATGGATTTTAACCCAGCATCCCCTGAGTGAGAGGCTGAATTCTTAACCATTCGTCTATACTTATTTTCAGATAGAACTCTCTCGAAGTAATTGCTAATACATTACTGACCCGGAGAATTAGTCTTGTTTTAGAGATTTCTCGCTTACTACGCCCATTATTCTTTTATCTACAATATGACCATTCTAACGCATCCTCTCAACTGTTGAAAAGTAGACGCACTGAATAGAACATTATGAACTATTGTTATCGATACATACAAGTCGCTATGATCATAATCTTTCGTCCCTTAACTTCCAAATAAGAAAATTCCATTAAAATTTCTAATTAAGTTCACGTAAAATTTGCCCAGTTACGCGCCCGTCATTACCAAAACATTCAGCGGTTTGAATATTTCCTGAAGAATTTCCGCTAAGAAAAGTTTATTTTGAATTTTAATATTAAAAAGTATCTGACCATTTATCTTGAAGGCTAAAGCCATCTGTATCGCACCCAAGAAATAACTGAAGTTCGAAGTTTTAATAAATAAGGTTGAATGAAAATGATTTCGTATAAACATTTCAAGTACCTACAGGTATATAGATGCTGACATGATGCAAAAATCCGTATTATGATCGAACCCTGTCTAATCAGACATATCAGATGCTGGATAGATGGTAACCTGAACCACCACCCACAACGATGAAAACTCCTTATAAAGCATATAAATCCCATTAGCGATAACCTTACATCCTTTAACTAACTTAACACGATTCTATACAAAAATACTCGAAAAATCCAGGATTGATTTCACTCATAAACTTGGTCAAAACAACTTGTCTGTTTGTACACCATGAGAAATATTCAGATACATATGCAAAATTTAGGTATCCTCGAAGTTTTAAGTGACTTGGAGCAACTTCGGCTTTTAAGACCAATGGATATTAACATTAGGACTTTTTATGGTACACTCAAACATTTGGGAATTGTTTATGCGCGGCAAAACTTCAGTACTTCTTTTAAATTTTATATAGCATTGCCTGACTCATAATGGTATACATTTGTTTCCATAATTAAATTGTTTACCGGTTCAACTTGCGTGTGTTACTTCGGGATAACCCCACTAATTTCTGACCTATCCGAAGTCTATCCTTAAATCCTGCTGATCGCTACGTGCGAAAAGAAAGTCTACGATGCATAAGTCAATATACCGCTGCGTAAGTTAATTAGTTCATCTAGTACGTAATTTAACCAGATAAGTATATAGATACGAAAAGTTTAAGAGCGCAATATTTCTTTCCAGCCGTCAGTGGTATGGGTTCTATGAAACTCCAAAAATTAGGATAGGTTACAACAGTTGAGGGTCGAGTTTCATTAGTTAGAAGGCACTTAAGTAGAAGAGTGCAAGAGTTGTTGTACTGTAAAAAAAATTGATTAAAAACCACTTTTAGATAAATAGAATGATCTCGAACACCTCGATTTTCAATTTATAAAGTTGTTCATGTCCGGAGATGCTGAACAAAATAGTGCTAAGATTGTAAGTTCCGACAGCAAAATAGAATAAAAACTTGGTTTCTTATTGGCTTTCAATAGAATCCCTCCCAAGAAATTTCATAATTAAATAGAACTTTTACCAATGTTTCACGGTGAAATGTTATGGTTGTAGACTTAGTATTTAATACATACATTTTAAGGTTGGTATAAAATGCATACAATTGCTCTTATAAACTTACTTTATCATTATTCTATTTAATAGGCTATTTTTCTTTGATGGAATGGTTATACTCGTAAGTTAAGGTTTTTAATTGAAATAATCTGACAGTCTATTCATATGAATTGACGCTATCCTACCTAGATTAATGCCTAAACAAAACCGTTACCTATATATGTATACTATCGAGAAAATTCTTAACTCCGATTAAAAAGGAGGAAAGAAATGCACGGGAGCATCAAGGTTTTCAATTTACAAACTTATTCCAGGGAAGTGAGAAACAAACCGCTGCTAAGGATGTAAGTTCAGTTAGTACTGCGGCAACACTTTTCTGCTGGTTTTATTAGAAAAATTCACTTTATTAGAAACACTTTATAACGTTCGTACGGTCGTTGTAATGGGCTTTAGAAATAACTTTTGTATTGAACTGCAAACTAGGCTTGTTAAGCCTTTTGTATCAACATTGTCATTTGATGTGTGTATGATAGACGAAGAGGGCATTTCGTTGTACTTCGCTAGTGTTTTGTATAAATAATAATAATGTTAATAGCTGGGAGCCTGACCTTCGATATAAAATACTGTACATATTCTTAATTCAAAATGTTAACAATAATAATAATAATCATTTAATGAACACCTAGACAACGATGGACGTTTCAGATGTCAACGTGCAGGGCCAATTGACTACCCTCATTTTTTGTATTTATTCTATTACGTATATTCATAACATTATAACGTATAGTATTTATTTTGTAACATAGTTTTAATATCGTACACATTAGTATTAGTGTAGTACACATTATTTTTTCTTTCTGTCATTCAAATTCCATTGTATAATATGTATTAACATTTTTGCCTGACGTTGCCACACTTGCGTAAACTCATTAATAAATTTAATAATACCCAGTTATCTAATTGTCAAATTAATTGTAAAATAATATAAGGTATATTAGGTAGTAGATACCTACTTGTGACTACATGTGACACCACCAAATATTTCAAATCTTAAATTTGAAAGTAGAAAATTTAAATTGTTACTTTACGTTTCCGTGTTGCACGGTTTCCAACGTCGGAGGTTCCCGTGCCATCCGTATTACGGATATGCTACCATTAATTGTAAGCTTAATATTAGCAACTTTCAACCTTATGTTTGTAGTAATAAGGAATATTTAAAGTAAGTTTGCCTTCAGGGTTCGTGGAGGTACTTTGTATATCGCTCACAACTTGTGGGGAACATGAGATGCAGAACATCGGTATACGTCCTAACACAATAAATGGTACAGAATAAAGTGAGGATGTACCAAAACATCTTTCCATTTTTTGTTTTTTAACTTTAAGCCATTTTACGTCCCATTGTATGGGCAAAAATGTTCTCTGCAGCTGCGAAAAACTTAGCAGATCAAGATAATCTGCCATACCTACTAGGTACTGCCGTACGAATTAAAACCAATATTTTCGTTTTAATAACATCCATTCACTTGCGATATCACGTATCTATCTCTTAATATTAATTCTATTTGTTTTATTATTATGGCGTATATTTTTACTTTTTTTTTGTATTCCTAAGCAAAGTGTCGTAATAGTGTTAGTAATAGCTTAGTTCAGAATTCAGCCGCTCACGCCGCCTGATCCTGAAAGTCCTGGGTTCAAATCCTGGCGCGCACGAATTACAAAATTATAAGAATATAAAGTTATATATTTTTTCTACCCTTTTATTGTTCCACTGTTGGAGTATCCACTTGGCCAGCGTAGCAGACTATACTCTTAACCCTCTCAATATGAGAGAAAACGTTTTGTTTTACAATCACGCTTGTAATCTCCGAAGGAGTAGGCATAGGAGCGTAGTACACCCTGACGTGTCACCAGTTCCGTTTAAGTCCACCATATATTGCCACACACCGGGCACACATCCAGACGGCGAGTCACTGCTAGAAATTCTAAATTAGAAAAATCCAATAGCACCCGACCCGGGATTTGAACCCAGGACCGCGGGAGGTCCTGGGTTCGGAGAGAGGAGAGGTTACAAACGCAACTGCCGATCGAGATGGCCAACCAGTTTACCAACGGGGCAGTATTATATAAATTATGTAATTATATATAATTTATATAATTATATAATAGAAATTATATAATTATATATAAGAGTACAAATATTAAATATTACGAAATGAAATCTTAATGGAAAACACCGTGAGAAACCTGCACTTCTTACAGTTCTCCAATAAGTTCGACAAGGCATGTGAAGTCTGCCAACCCGCACTTAGCTGTGAATTCTTACGTACATCCCGTGCGCGCTAACTAGACACTTGCGCGATGACGTCACAGCAGCGTAGTTCTACATTGCGAAAAAAGTATTACATATTACATGTTTAATACACTTTAAAAGATTGACAGCTCATTCAATCACTAAAAGGACTGCTTGTTCATAGCTGCACTCGAGTGTGATGTCGTCGCGCACGGGTTATAATGCTACCCAGCGACCGGTCGTGAAATGTGTCAGCAAATAAAACGAGCTATTGAAGACGCCTTTATGGTATTTGTGGTTATAAAACAACAGGCAACATTGTGCCTTTATCTGACATTTTCGATATTACATATTACACACAAACGAATGTATGGCTTTCGTATGTCCTGCAGTGGACGAGAGTAGGCTGATGGTGTGATGTACGAGTATGTGTGACACATATACTTATAACATGTAACTTTAATTTCCAACTTTTATTTTCATAACACCCTCACTTATTATTTAATATTCACTATACATTTACGACTATGGGGTAAACTTCATTCTGCCAGGTTCCTAACGTGATAGGTAGACAATACCGATTGCCAATTACCTCTGTCCTTAGACACTTGACGTGCTTCTTCTACGTTCATGCACCCCGGTTTTGAAGAATTCTGACTCCCCATCTGGCTTATCCCTAGTATCTGACCTACATGGTTGAGATATGAGTCGTGGTGTCCCTCGTTACATGTATCTATCAACACATACGCTATAAAGCTGTATTTTCATTTATTTATATTCGTGTAAAAATAAAATTTAAATTGGAATCAAAGATCCAGATTTAAATCCAGAAGATTCCAGAATCTTCCACAGAACAGCGAAAGTAGAATGGAGTCACAAAGCGAGGCTAGTGCTAATGGCGCCGATTTGAAACTAAAGAAGACCAAAACGCAAGAGTAAACAACGACTGCCAGTTTCATTGTAAGGTTCCCGTTTTTTGCATAAAAATGCAATAGCTACAGGCTGATTGCACACGAACGGCTTTTATTCACAGAACTCGAAAAGACAAAATGGTACTTTTAAGTTAATAATTAATAAACACGTTTATAATAATGTTTTACCTTGTCTGTATCTTGACTCTAGTACAGTGTAATGTCGTGATCAGATTGCTGATAAACTGTAACATATATTTTTAACAAATCTTTACTATTAATATTATAAAATTAATACCTAGAACAAAATAAAGACTCGTACCGATCGCACAAATATTTATGTTAGATGAGAATCGAACCCACAACTCAGCACACCAGTAGGGTCTACTAATTACTAAACCAGCAGTCTAATCTAAGCCACCTAATTACCGATTTCTTGTAATTCACAGATTTCTTGTAATGTGTTAATCACAAGCATTCTAGAGTTAACCAGCCCTTTAGAAACTTTCTAAAGTGTTAAATTGTCCTAAACGGGTGCCCTTCCAAAATACATTCATTGAACCCTCCTGCTTCAAAGGGTAAGTTTCCAGTACTGAAGGGTGTGTCAGTTAAATTTACAGAAACATGTATCTTCTGGGTTTTAGTGGTCTAAGGTCGGTATAATATAGAGCTGACATGTAACAAATTGAGAATAAATTCAATTGTGCTTTAGTTAGCAATTATTATTTTACTATCAAACCATGTCTCTCACGGGGTGGGCAGAGACCACCAATTATAAATATATCTTTTCTTACAGATGTGACGTGCATCTTCTATATTCATCACTATACTCAAATAGCACTTTTCTTTTTTACAAGGAGCTAACTGATATTCGGATGCAGATTGACCAATACGGGGAACAATGCCTACTGATACAAGGTGACTTGATCTGACCCTTGCCTTTGTCTGACCCTTAATATATGACGTTGGAAAAAAAGCTCCGTCTGTAAACGGCCTTAGCGCTACGCCTTTTAGAGGAAAATAGTTCCCAGTGAGCATTATTAAAAATTGAACTAACAGATGTTCTCATTTTGCCTTTTCATTCTTTGTTTTAGTTCTGGTGAGCGTAATGGCCCATATTTTCGTCGTATTGTTATACAAAAAAACAACACAACTCACACGGAATAAGTTTTGAGCAGTGTGAAAACATTGTACATTTTCAGCGCGAATTAACATAACTAGTATTCCATTTTGGAACGTAAACGTAACTCGTGAAACGTGGGAGTGTGCTACACTCCTGTGCTTACCCCTATGGTGATTACAGGTGTGATGTTACGTGTCTTTACGTTAATATTAAACTTTGACTGAGAGTTATATTGATACAGTTGAGATAAATTAATTTAATTATCAGTGGAATAGATCCATTAAAATAAACGTAATTTGAAAGAAATAATTAAAAGTAACTTTATTTAAGTTATTATTTATTCCATTAATTGATTCCTTACCAAAAACAGTTTATATATATAATTATATTCAATATTTAATATTAAGATACATGGTAAGTAGGTAGTTAATACAAACAAATGAGCAATAAAAAGAATGTTTTCCATTCGTAATTTATCGTTTCTAATAAGCTTACGTAAATTGTTATTGGGAAACACAATTCCATAGATATGTGAATTCCAATTACAATCATTTGAATAATACATTCGTAACTTATGAAATATCCATATACGGTGATTCCAATCACATAAATATCATTATCTCATGAATAGATCGATTGATCCATCCATGAGATGGATCATGGATGGATTGGATCATACGTCTAATAAATATTACATGATATTAAATCAAACTCGAACATTTTCAGTTAACATATTTTGGAATATCATCATTATAACGTAGCCTGTAATATTTCAAGAAGTAGTCAGAGAAGTGTCGTACACTCTCACGTTTCACCAGTTACATTTTGTGCCATTATATACGAGTATAAGAATAGTGGTGGAATAAGTGGTGAGGCTATTGTCATACATCGAACATAAATCCAGACTCCGCCACTGCTAGAAATTTCAAGGAAGAAAAATTCAATAGCACTCGACCTGGAGTTCGAATTCTGTACCTCTCCATCGGTATTCGTATTTACTACCACTCAACCAACGAGGCAGCAACATTATTAGCATCCCTATTTATTATTTCTCAAACATCCCTCACAACCATTTGAAAACAAACTTACATACAATTATAACTAATATAAGCAATTTTACACACAGACTAAGAATATATATACATTTGCGCTCATCACATGGATAAACATATGTATTTACCATCAAATATACCTAACCTAAACATCCTTGGTGGGGAATACCGCCAGCTTACCAAGCAGAGGTATCGACCACTGACCCGACGTGATAATCTAGTCAGTTACAAACAATTCTCACATACTGAAATATTAAAAAAAAAACAAATTTTAACAATATATAAAAATAGATTTAAAATACTATTTTTTCAAACAATTTTAAAAGCGACATTTAATAGACTAACTAAATGTAAAGTCTATTATTATTAATACATTATTCAAACCATAGTTAATATATTAAAACACGCATGGAATGGAAATATCTAGAAGGAACGGATAGCGTGGGACGGTAAGGAAAATATTTCCACAAATTGAGATTGATTATATAGGGTCAGTAGTGCTAGTAACAATTTATTGAGAACGTGGTCAGGGTGGTGAGTCGGTGAGTTAAGGTATCTTAGATAACACAGCTCCGTATAAGCCACAATAAAGCAACTGATAGCAACTAACTCACCATAGAGTAAAACATTTGTATTTCTGCTTTTCTGGCTTTCACATCTGCATTTCGCAGGAACCCCTTCTAAATAATATACGTTTGAGACATCATCATCATCTAACTTTTTATCATTTTAATGTTTGATGCTGTTCTTCTTTTAAAATGAGTGTTAAAGCTGGCTAAATGCTGGATGGCAGTTTAACATACGCCTTAAAAACATTGTGGAAAACTAAGGTGTGCAGATTTCTTCATCATGTTTCCCTTCGGGTTTATCAGCAAGTGACATTTAATGTTTAAAACGAGTATTGTATAATTATGTAAAGTAGATCGTGCCAGGATTTGAAGTCAGGACTCCGAAGCCGGCACTGAATTCTACACCACTAGACTATCAATGACATAATTGACACTATAATTGATTTACATATAGGATTTAAATATTCAAGGCACGAATGAAAATTTATCGAATAAATGAAATAACATATTACAGTTAAATTACAGGGTTTACAATAGGGATATAATTAATTGGTAATTTAATTATTTGTGTACATTTTCGTAACTCGTTATCGATTAATTAAACGCACGCTTATACAATGGTAGTAAATAATTGAAAGCCTTACAATTGACCGGTAACAGTATGATAATTAAAAATTGACCAAGACTCTATTTTGAA
>DWFT01000074.1:0-15860 GCA_018246795.1 Microceris patrobas patrobas
TTAGTAAATGGTTTAATTTATTATTCTTATTCAATTTCCGAGTTTTTTTCCAAAACCCCAATATTTTTTATACGACCTACAATTTACATCAATAAAACTTATTTTTATGCTGTTACTTCATGTAATTTTCGTGAAGAAATATTGCGTAAACCTTCATTTAACATTTCTGTCATCTGATAAGGAATATAAATAAAATCTATTTGCATTAGTTTATCAGCATATTTTTCATTTAATATTTCAACAGCATCAGCATATAAATCATCGCATCATTCTTTAATATCTAATTTTTCTTTAAAATAACTAAAAGCTAATGTTTTAGCATTTTGTAATAATGAATCAATTCGTAATGACAGTGTTTTATAAGTATCTGCCAAAGCTAATTCTAAACGATATGTAAAATCCTCATCGGTAATAACGCGTCCATTGTTCCGAATTAAAAGAACATTATCATATAATAATTGGATTGGGTTTGTTGAGTCATGAATTTTTTCTGTATTTAAAACTAATTTTAGTTGATCACGAATATTACTAAAATGCTTTTCTAAAATAGGATTTTTCATTTTTTGCTCTCCTTAATTGCTTTAATTGTCTCTATTAATTATCAATAGTAAATAAACAAACGGATATTAACTATAGTTTGTTAGATTATTTTTATAAGAGTAATTCTTATATAAATATCATAGCATAAGAAATATCTTTTTTTAGAAAAATAAAAAAACACTAAAAAATATTTTAGTGTTTTGTATATTTTAATTAGACTGTCGCAAAGTATAATAATGTACGTACCATTTGTGATACATATGACATTTCATTATCATATCATGCATATACTTTAACTAATTGTTTACCATCACGTCCAATAATTTTTGTTAATGTTGCATCAAAAATTGATCCGTGTGTTTCACCAATAATATCTGAGGAAACAATTGGTTGTGTATTATAACCAAAAGTTTCTGAAGCTGCTGCTTTCATTGCATTATTAATTTCTTCAACTGTTGTTGTTTTTTTCAATTCAACTGCTAAGTCAACAATTGAACCAGTAATAGTTGGAACACGTAAAGCCATTCCATCAAATCGACCTTCCAATTGTGGTAATACTAATGCAACTGCTGCTGCTGCTCCCGTTTTAGTTGGAACAATATTTGAAAAAGCAGCACGTGCTCTTCTTAAATCATCATGTGCTAAGTCCAACAATCTTTGATCATTTGTTACCGCATGAACAGTTGTCATATATCCTTTTTCAATTCCAAATTCTTCGTCTAATACTTTTGCCATTGGTGCTAAACAGTTAGTTGTACAACTTGCCCCTGAAATAATAGTATCTTCTTTTTTAATTTCCTTATGGTTTACATTATAAACAATTGTTTTAACATCGGTTCCTTTCGCTGGAGCTGAGATTAAAATTTTTTTTGCTCCGGCTGTAAGGTGCTTTGAAGCACCAGCACGATCAGCAAAGAATCCTGTTGATTCAACAACAACATCAATGCCTAATTTACCTCATGGTAACTCAGCAGGATCTTTTTTGGCATAAACATTTATTTTTTTCCCATCAACAATAATAACGCCTTCTTCTGAAGAAATTTTTCCTCTTTTTCATCCTCCTTGGGCTGAATCAAGTTCTAATAATGTTGCTAAAGTTTTTGCCGCAGTTAAATCGTTAATTGCGACAATTTCAACATTTTTTTCGTCAAATAATCTTCTAAAAGCTAAACGGCCAATACGTCCAAACCCGTTAATTGCAATTTTTGTCATCTACTTTTTCTCCTCTACATATATTTAATACCTTCTTAGTCTGCAATAAAAATATTGCATACTTACTATATATTTTACAACCTATAGAGTCAATTTGCAAGAAAATTAGAAAATATCCAAATTAAAGGTTACTTTATCAGCAAAATACAACCAAATAATAAATTTAATCTTTTTAACCAAAACGACCTGTAGTATAATCTTCTATTTTTGATTCACGATAATGAGAAAACAATAATGCTGTTTTATTATATTCTATTAACTGTCCCATTCAAAAAAATGCAGTATAATCAGAAATTCGTGCCGCTTGTTGTAAAGAGTGCGTTACAATAATAATTGTAAAATTCTTTTTTAAATCCAAAATTAACTCTTCAACTTTAGCAGTTGCAATTGGATCTAATGCACTTGTTGGTTCATCCATTAACAACATTTCTGGTTTTAACGCAATTGGACGATTTGTAGCAAGCACCCCCAACAGACAACATTCCTAGCCTGTTAACTTTTCCACATAATCCTCATCAGTTCTCCTGCTATTTCCCAACAATTCTAATTCGGTTGCTAACCCCCGAATCCGATCAACAATTCTTAATGCTTTTACTTTATTAATTTCTTTATCATTAATTTCAGTTTTAATATTTGCATAAATCGTTGTCAAAGCTGTTGTTGTAAAATTTGATGAAAAAAAAGTTGGCAGTCGACGACTAATACGGTCATTTAGAATACGAAATAATAAATCATCACGAACTCATGGAGAAACTGTTTCTCCGCCAATATCATCTAAAAATAAAACATCCGCTCCTAATAAAATTTCTACTAATGATGATTCACTATTAAAAAGATTAAATGATTCCTTTACTCGATTAATTAAATTAATTACTGAAATAAAAGCAACTTTACGATTATTATTTGCTAACACATTAGCTAAGCGAATTAATAAATAAGTTTTACCAACTCCTGGCTGACCATGAATATATAAACCTTTTTTTCGTTGACCTTTAACAAATTTAACCATTTCGCCAATAATAAGATGCATATTATTAAAATTTTCCTCTTTTTTAATATCATTTAATCGTAATTTTAATAATTCATCACTAAAGTCATAATAAAGATAATTATTTTTAACTTTATTTTTTTCTTTAATAGCTATTGTATGATTACATTCAACTCGTGTTAAAAACAAATTATTATTTTCTTTTTTAATATAATATTTGTAACCTTTAAAGGATTGTTGGCATAAAGATAAAGATGATGTTTTTTCACATTGATGATAATTTTTTAAATATTCTTGAAAGAGTGTCTCAAACTGTTGATAATTATTAATATCAAACGCAATTTCTTGTAAATTAAGTATTAACTCTGCATTGTTTTGAAGTTGTTTTAATAAATTTAGTTTTGACATTGCCCCCATCTCTCTT
Organism: Microceris patrobas patrobas; assembly: GCA_018246795.1. NCBI lineage: Eukaryota > Metazoa > Arthropoda > Insecta > Lepidoptera > Hesperiidae > Microceris > Microceris patrobas. The sequence continues at coordinate 3,165 of DWFT01000074.1, forward strand.
TCATTTTTACTATTATAAATTTTTTAAATCATCTAATAATTGTGTAAGATCAACTTTTTTAATTCCTTGTTCTTGTCGTTTTTGTTCATAAATTTTATTATATTCTAATTCAGCCATATTATGTTTAACTATTTTTTCTTTCCATTGATATGTTTTTGCTTTAATAGCATCTTTTGTGACTTTACTTTTTTGTGTTTTTGCATAAGCACCACGTAAATGCTCCATCGCTTTATCAACAGTATTAATTTGTAATTGATGAAAAGTGTTTGCAATTTTTTCACAATACTTTCTTTCAATTCGATGAGCATTTTTAAATCAAACATATTCAATTAAACAATTAACTACCCCTGGTGTTAATGAATAATTAATAATTAAATCGCGAATTAATTCAATTTCAATTGGTGTTGGCTTCTTATTTTCTCGTAGTAAAGTTAAATATTGAATTGGATCAATTGAAACCATTTCATTAATTTTTGCTTCTAACATGTTAGTTGGCTTAATAACATTTTCATTATTAACAATTAAATTTAATTGTTCTCCATTAAGTTGTTTTTTTAATATTGTTTTTTGATGAAAATCAGATAGTAAATGTTGAAATGTTTCATAATTAAAAATTCGTTCTTTGGCAGTTAACTCAATACTTTTATAAATAAAAATAGCAAGATTATTTGTTAAAACATTGTAATAATTTGCTAACTGGATAATTTTTTCACGATATGGTAAATATAATTTATGATTTGCATTTTTTGATGCTAAGTATTTATCAATATAAACAAAATCAAATGTCATTGTTTCATCACTTAATTGACCAAATAAATCATTATGCTTCTGTTTACCCTCTTGCTGATTAACAATAAATTTAGCTTTAATAATTGCAAAAGATTTTTCTCCTACAATATTCAATAAATAATTTCTTAAAATTTGATTTTCAAAAAAAGTAATTGCGGAAATTGGTAATTGTGGTTTTAAAATATAGTGCTTTCCTTTTTCACGTTTTAAAATTTTTAATAAACCAATTGTTTCTAATTTACTTTTTGCTACTAAAAATTCATCATATGATATTTGTAATAATGTTAAAAGATTGTCTAAATGATATTTAGTATTTAATTCTAAGATGAAATCTTGTGCTGTTAAGGCAATATATAACATATGTGCTTTATCGCCAATAATTGGCCGATATAAACATAAAAGTAACATACGTTCATCATCTGACAATTGATACTCTTGTTTAATTAAATAAGTAGTTTCTTTTTCCATCATTTTCCCGTTCCTCTTTGTTTAATCATTAATAATATTACAATGAACAATTAATAAGTAAATATAATTTGTTAAAATAATGCTATTAGCTGACTTATCCACAATCTTTTTTAAATAAAACAGTTATAATTATTAAGTTTTTAAAACTTTTCCACATATAAACAACTTTTAACTATTATATCTTTTCTGTTTTTTAAATTTAATTGGTGTTAAAACTAATAATCCTTTTTGGGTGCATCATAAAGCAAGATTATGACGTGAAGTAATTAATTTATATAAAATAGTAAAACTTGAAATAACCATTGGTAAATAAATTGCCAATTGAATTGGAAACTTAATTGCTTTAATAACAAAAGCCATTGGGAAAAGAACTTGTTTTAGACCGATTGCATATAATCATAAAACATTAAATGCAAATGAAATTAAAGCAAACCCTATTGCATATAAGATAATTGTTTTTAATATTCAAAATTTATCACTTTTAAATAAAAAAACCATACTTCCTAAAAAACCATATAAAGCAAGATTAAAGGAAAAACCACTATGATATGTTCCACCAATATTTACCAAAGCCCCTAAAGCATCAGTAGCAAGACCACTCAATACACTCAAAAATGGTCCAAATAACATTCCAATCACAAAAATTAAAAAGTTACCTAATGCTAATTGAATTACTCCTCCTCCCATAAATGGGAACGGAATAGTATAACTAATGATATTTGTTAAAATAACAGATAATGCAATTAATAAACTTATAATTGTAATTGTTAAAATACTAATTTTTTTTCAATTTTTATAATCTAATAATACCCCAAGATAAAATAAAATAGCAATCCCTAAACAAGCACCAATATTTGTTAATATATATAGCATATTTTATACCCTCTCTAAATAAAACTGATAAACCAACGGAATAAAATATAGCGACCCACAAACTAAAATATTTTTTATTTTATTTTGTAATAATAATTTTTTTCAATTTTTAACTTTGTTCTGCATTTTAATATTATTAATGCCTCAGGACATTGGATGCTGAAATTCCGTAATATATAAATTATTGCCAAAATGTTCCTTCAATAAAGTTAAATTTTGCATATAATCTTTTTTTTGTGAAGAAGCATACAATACTAATACTTCATTTCGATTCAAATTATGTAACATTTCAAAAGTATGAATACAGGCACGAATTCCTTCTGGATTATGTGCTCCATCAATAATAAAATACGGATTTTTACTTAGTTGGGTAAAACGCCCTAAGACTGGGTTCACTTTAAAAAGCTCATAATTAATTTTAAACTTAAAAATTTTTAAAAACTTAATAACTAAGCCAACATTAAATTCTTGGTAATAATTAATTGCTTGTGAGTAAACTTCGCTTGTAATAATATTATCAGAATTATAATATTTTGCAATTAAATTAAAATGTTTTTTACAACTAGCACTAATAAAAAGTTGACAATTGTTTTTTGCAATTCCAACTTTATTTTGAATAATACTATCCAAAGTATTACCTAATATCTCAGTATGTTCATAATCAATTGAAGTTAATAAAACAGCTAATTGATTATTAAAAACATTCGTTGCATCTAAACAGCCACCAATTCCAGCTTCAATAATTGCAATATCAATTTTTTGTTCTAAAAAATATTTAATACAAATTAAAACTCAAATTTCAAAAAAAGTTAATTGATAAGTTTTAATTTCTTCTTTAATTTCTTTGATAATTCGTTTTAAATCACTATCACTAATCATCTTGCTATTAATTTTAATTCGTTCATTATGTTTTGAAAATGCTGGTGATGTAAAAAGACCTATCCGTTGATAATTTAACATTAACTGGCGGTGTAAGTAATTTGAAACTGATCCTTTTCCGTTTGTACCAACAACATTAATTACTTTAATTTTATTTTGTGCATCCGCATATTTTTCTGTTAATAATTTTGCCAAATTATATTTTTTTTGAAAAAACATTGCCTTAAAAAGTTGTTTTTTAACATCCATTGTAACCTCTTACTTTAATAAAGGTTTTAAATATTGCGCTGTATAACTAGTGCCACTTTTTAAAACAAGTTGTTCTGGTGTTCCTGTTGCAACAATCATGCCACCATCAACGCCACCTTCTGGTCCTAAATCAATAATATAATCAGCCATTTTAATAACATCTAAATTATGTTCAATCGTAATAACAGTATCACCATTATCAACAATTTTATTCAAAACTACTAACAATCTTTTAACATCATCAACATGTAATCCCGTTGTTGGTTCATCTAATAAAAATAAAGTTTTTCCCGTTGTCCGTTTTAACAAGAAGGTTGATAACTTAACCCGTTGGGCTTCTCCACCAGACAATTCTGTTGCTGATTGACCTAATTTAATATAACCTAACCCAACCTCTTGCATTGTTCATAACTTTTGACTAATTTTTGGTTGTGCCGCAAAAAAATCACAAGCTTGGTCAACTGTCATTTCTAAAACATCATAAATATTTTTATCTTTAAATTTAACTAATAATGTTTCATCATTATAACGTTTCCCTTCACAAACTTCACAAGAAACATAAACCGTTGGTAGAAAGTGCATTGAAATCTTAATAATTCCATCACCTTGACAATGTTCACAACGTCCACCTGGCACATTAAACGAAAAACGACCCTTCAAATACCCTCGTGCTTTAGCTTCATTTGTATTAGCAAATAAATCACGAATATCATCAAAAACTGATGTATAAGTTGCTGGATTACTCCGTGGTGTTTTCCCAATTGGATCTTGGGAAATATTAATTACTTTATCAATGTTATCAATCCCAACGATTTTATCATGTGCCCCTGGTCGTTCAGTTGCTAACCCTAAATTTTTCTTAATACCCTTTCATAAAATTTCATTCATTAAAGTTGATTTACCACTTCCTGAAACACCTGTTAAACAAACAAATTTATTTAAAGGAATTGTAACATTAATATTTTTTAAATTGTTTTCTCGTGCTCCTTTAATTTCTAATACTAAGCCATTACCACCACGCCGTTTTTTTGGCACATCAATTGCTAATTCACCAGTTAAATATTTACCAGTAATTGAATTTGGGTTTTGTTGAATATCATCAATACTTCCCGCAGCAACAACTTGCCCCCCATTAATTCCTGCACGTGGACCAATATCAATAATATAATCACTAGCACGAATCGTATCTTCATCGTGCTCAACAACAATTAAAGTATTTCCTAAATCACGTAAACTTTTTAATGTTTCAATTAATTTATCATTATCTCGTTGGTGTAATCCAATTGAAGGTTCATCAAGAACATACAAAACCCCTGTTAATTGACTACCAATTTGCGTTGCTAATCGAATTCTTTGAGCTTCTCCACCTGATAATGTTGAAGCATTACGTGATAACGTTAAATAACCTAATCCAACACGACTTAAAAAATCTAAACGATTAACTAATTCATTAATAATTAATCGTGCAATTTCTTGTTGTGATTCTGTTAATTTTAAATTCAAAACTTCTTTTAATTCATTTTCAACAGATAAATCAGTAAATTCAGAAATACTAATATTATTAATTTTAACTGATAAAGGAATTTCATTTAATCGCTTTCCTAAACAAGTTCCACATTTTTTATCTGTCATAAATTGTTTATAATATTCACGTTGTGATTCACTTGATGTTTCCGTATAGCGACGTTCAATTAACTGCCCAATTCCTTCAATATAATCATATCCCCGCATAATGTTCCCACTAGCTGTTTTTAAATTATATTCAATTGGTTCATCACTACCACGAATCAAATATTCTAGTTGCTCTTTTGTCGAATCACTGACGGGTTGTTCTAACACAATATGATAATGATTAGCTAAAACTTTAAACTTTTGCCATTCAATATTTGTTGTATTAACAATATTTTTTAAATAAATAATTGCCCCTTGTAAAATTGATAATGACCGATTAGGTATCAATAAATCTTCATCAACTTCTAATTTTACTCCTAATCCTTTACATTCACTACAAGCTCCTGAGGGTGAATTAAATGAAAATAATCGTGGTTCTAATTCCGGAATAACAAAACCACAAATACTACATGAATAATTAGTTGAAAAAAGCATTTCCTTTTTTTGATCAGCAAAATCAATTTTTACTAATGCATTACCATATTTTAACGCTACTTCAATTGCATCATGAATTCGACTTAATAAATCTGCTGATTCTTTATAAACCAAGCGATCAATAATAATATCAATATTTTGTCGTTTATTTTTATCTAATTCAATTTCTTCATCTAAAGTTTTGATTTCATCATTAACCTTGACACGAATAAAACTTTCTTGTTTTAAACGTGCAAATAAATCTTTAAAACTACCTTTCTTATCACGAACTACTGGCGACAAAATCATAAATTTTTCACCTTCTGTTAAAAGTTGTTTTAAATTATTTATTATTTCTTTAACTGTTACTGATTTAATAACCCCATGACCATTAATACAATATGGTGCCCCAACGCGAGCATATAATAAACGTAAATAATCATAAATTTCAGTAACTGTTCCAACAGTACTGCGAGGATTATGACTAGTTGTTTTTTGATCAATAGAAATCGCTGGTGACAAACCTTCAATTGCATCAACATCAGGTTTTTCATTTCCACCTAAAAATTGGCGAGCATAACTTGATAGACTTTCAATATAACGGCGTCTTCCTTCTGCATAAATGGTATTAAAAGCTAATGATGATTTTCCGCTTCCTGATAAACCAGTAAAAACAACTAATTTATCTTTAGGTACCTTAACATCAATATTCTTTAAATTATTCTCTCGAGCGCCTTTAACAACGATTCAATCTTTTCCCATTCTCTCACCCTCTTAATTAGTTTTTTTAAATTAGCATCATAAAATAATCTTATTTTTAAAAAAGAAAATTGTAAATTTTTAATATGTACAAATGATTAAATCTAAGTTTAAAAAATCTAACATTAACTGTCAGATTAATAAAATTAGTTAATTTCTGTCACAATTTGACTTACTTTGGTTTCAACAAAATAAGCATATTCTTTAATTAATTCTTCTTGTCCTTCTAAAAAGAATAAAATTTTCATGATTTTTTCTTTTAGATCTGAAACTTCTTCATCACTACTATAATTTTCAATAAAATAGATTTCAACTAATTGCTCTGCAATTTCTTCATCAGCAACTGATTGTTCATAATAATTATTGTAATTAGCTTCATTTAAAACTTCGCCAATAAAATCACGAAAAAGTTTATCATCATTAATTTTAGTTTTAATTTCTAATAATAATTCCTTTAATTCTGGTTTCATAACTTCCTCCCTCGTTTAAACTACTTATATTGTACTATATAAATTAATTATTTGTTTGAAGAAATAATTTGTTATATTGCTTCAAATATTTAGCACGATGTTCATTAATTGCAAGCAATTGCTTACTAATTAATGTTTCTTTCGTTAAAAATTCATTTTTTTCAATTTCAAATGGTTTTAAAATTAGAATTACAACATTTTGTAATCTTAATACTAATTCTTGATTATCCAATAATTGAATAGCATTAGTTAATATTTTTTCATAATTAAAGCCTGCTAAAGAATCATTTACGGGGCCAATTAGTTTGGCTATCATTTTTAAAAGTAATCATTGTAAACGCTCATATTCATCATCAAAATAATTTCGTTTAATATAAAACTCAACTTCTTTTTCAAAATCATTAGTATTTTTTGACTTTTTGCGACGAAAAATATTACGATGGTTACCAGTTGTATATCCTTTAGCAACTAAATTTGATAAATCCGTTGTTAAATCAATATTTTCTTCAACCTTTACTGTTACAATAAATAAAATTCGTACGACATAACCAATAAAAATTTGATTATTTTTGTCATTAAAATCATAATATTTTAAAATATCTAAGCAAGTCATAATATCATTACGCAGTGATTCTGTTTGATAACGATGATATAGTTTAGTTAATTCATCAACTAAAACTTTAATATTACTATCTATCCTACCCCCGCTTCATGCTCCTATTATGATTTTACCATATCTGATGAAATTACAAATGGTAAATTAATATTATGTTTTTGCAAAAAGATAATTTTTTCTAACCGTGATAATTGCTTAAAAGCCGCTTCACGTTGCATTGCTGCAGAACGAGTTGCATATTCTTCACTATAAATTATTTTGACTGGTCGTCGTTTTGCTAAAGCGGTATATTTTGCCTCAATGCCCATATTATGTTCTTTTTCGCGTCGCGCCGTCTTAAATCAACCGTATAACCAGCATAGAGTGTTTCATCAGCACAGAATAAGACATAAAAATAATGTTTTTGCATCATATTGCTAAACCATCGTTTCAAAATCAAGCATTTTGTCAGCTCAATTAACATTAAAATTAATATCATGCGTTGTAATTAGAACTGTTCCATCAAAGGCTTGAATTGCTTCTAACAATGCTTCTTTGGCCAAAACATCAATATGGTTCGTTGGTTCATCTAAAATTAGTAAACTACATGGTTGTAAAGATAATGCCGATAACCGAACCTTTGTTTGTTCACCACCCGACAATTTTGTCATCTGATTTTGCATTAAAGTACTTTTAACGCCAAAGTTGGCTAAAATACTTCGAATTCGCCTTTCTTCCAACTCTGGATATAAGTTTTTTAAATATTCAATTGGTGTCATATCCATTAATTGTTCAATTTGATGAAAATACGCAATAACTACTCCATTACCAATTTTTAATGTTCCACCTAACTTAGGAATATTTCCTGCTAAAGTATTTAGAAAGGTTGTTTTTCCAATTCCATTATATCCTCGCACAATACATTTTTCACCATCACGAATATCAAATGTTAATGGCTTAATTAAAGGAAACTGATATCCTATTGCTAATTGCTCTGCACTAATAATAATCGTACTAGCTGGTCTCTTATATTTAAAAACAAATTTTGGTTTTGTTAATTCATGCCTTTTATCCATTACCTCAATTTTATCAATTTGTTTTTGCCGTGACTGGGCACTTCTTGCTGTTGAAGCACGCGCCTTATTTTTTGCGACATAAGTTTTCAATTTTTTAATTAGACGTTCTTGCCCTTTTTGTGCTTTATCATATTGTTCGTTTTTTAATTCACTTAATGCTAAATATTGTTGATAATTACCAACATAGCGATTAATGCTTAAGTTTTCAATAGCATAAATCACTTTTGCTACTTTATTAATAAAATCAATATCATGCGAAACAACTAGAAACGCTTTTTCATAATTTTGTAAAAATTTGGCTAATCATTCAACTTGTTCTAAATCTAAAAAGTTAGTTGGTTCATCTAATAACAAAAAATCATTTTCTGATAATAATAACTTTGCTAGGATAACTTTTCCTCGTTGACCACCCGATAATTCGGATAATTTAACATTCAATTTTTCTGGATCAATTCCTAAACCATCAACTAAACTACGAATTTCCTTATCAATTGTTTCAAAACCATTTTGATCTAAGTGTTCTTGTAATTTCAGCGCTTTGACAAGTTCATCTTCATCATAATTAAGACTCATTTTTTCATAAATTGCATGAATTTTTTCCTCAATTTCAAATAAATGTTGATATGTTAATTTTAAAAATTGATCAACTGTTAATGTTCCATCTAACTCTTGGTGTTGGTCTAAATAACCAATTTTTACTCTTGGATGCAACTCAATGTTTGCTTCATCAGGAGTAAGTTTTCCATAAATAATACTTAATAATGTTGTTTTCCCTGTTCCATTTGCTCCAATTAAAGCTAAATGTTCACCTTTATTAATTCGAATTACTGAATTTTTATATAAAACTTTCCCACCGTTAGCATGACTTAAATTTTCAATATTAATTAAACTCATTTTAACCTTAATCCTTTATTCCAACATATAATTATATCTTATTTTAAGAAAAATAAAAAGAAGTTAAATCACTCAAGGTTAACTTCTGAAAATAAAATCTTATTTATTATTTTTTATTATTAATTATTTTACTAACCCTAAAAAAGTTTTCGGTTCTAAACTAGCACCGCCAACCAAAGCACCATCAATATCTGGCTGAGCTAATAATTCTTGAATATTTTCCGGTTTAACACTGCCTCCATATTGAATCCGTATCATATTTGCTACTACTTCATCATAAAGATTAGCAATTTTTGCTCGGATTATTGCACAAACATTTTGTGCAATCTCAGCTGTTGCTGTTTTCCCTGTCCCAATTGCTCAAATTGGTTCATAAGCAATAACAATTGTTTTTGCATCTTCAAAATCAATACCTTGTAATGCTTTTTCAATTTGTGTTTCAACAATTTGCTGTGTTTCATTGTTTTCATATTGTTGTAATGTTTCACCACAGCAAATAATCGGCACCATCCCTTTTGCTAATATTTTTTTTGCTTTTAAGTTTACTGTTTCATTTGTCTCATTAAACATTTCACGACGTTCTGAGTGTCCAATAATAACATGTGTAATCTTTAAAGCTTGCAACATTTCAACTGAAATTTCACCAGTAAAAGCCCCAAAATCTTCATAATGACAATTTTGAGCCGCAATAATTAAATGATGCGCATGTTGTTTTGCCACTGCTAAATTAACAAATGGTACTGCAATACCAGCTTCAAGTTTTAAATCATGACATACATTATCAACTTGTTTTAAAAAGTCAATTGTTTCATCCGTTGTTTTATGCATTTTTCAATTTCCAATAATAATTGGTTTTCGCATTCTTCTGCCTCGTTTCTATCTAACATTTTAATTATATACTTAAATTTTAATGATTTCTTAATAAAATATTAACTTTCTTAATGTTATAATGTTTTCATAGAGGTGAAAAGATGTTTTTATCAGCATTTGAAATGAAATACAATACTAAATCAATTAAAAGACTACCAAAAATTAATAATTCAGATAAATGGTTAATTATTGATATTCGTCCAAAAGAAGAATGAATTGAAAGTCATATTATTAATAGTATTAATATTCCTCATCATCTTTTTCGTTTAATTTATTCGAAAAAAGTAACTAAAAATAAAAAAATTCTTTTTGTTTCAAGTGCTGGCCATTCTCATTTAGATTTATACTGTTTATTAAAAAAACATAATTTTAAAGTTTATATTCTTCTTGGTGGATGAAAAAAAGTTCATCAAACTGATGAACTTGATAAAATTCTTACTTATAATCCTATTGATTAACATTATTAATCAATGGGGTTTTTATTTTTACTTCACCAGCAGGTGGTGTTGCTTTATGCCATAATAATTCATTAATACCTCATATTACTAATGTTCCCCCAATAATAATTAATAAACTATATAAAGTTTTATGATTACTACTATAAGCAAAGAAATTATACATAATATAACCTATTGAACCTATTAGCAAGAAAAGAGAAAAACCAGCATAATAATACATTCCTTTTACTTTTGCTACTTCTACTCGCTTTGTATAACGATTAACACAAACAGCAATAATTAAACTAATATAACATAGAAAAGCAGTAAAACTAACGGCATTAGAAGAAAGATCTAATAAATACATTGGATCACCTATAACGCCAAGACTAAGTCCCATTAATATTAAATTGAAACAAACAGTAATTGCCATTTGAATCAAACCAATTTGTTGATAACTTAATTCTTTCTTTCCAATATAAACAAGATTTTCTTCTTGCACTGTATGTCCAAATGAAGGAGCTACAAAGGTTAAACCATTAATACTCATTAATGCTGTTAACATAATAAATCACATTAAGATTTTTGCAATTGGACCACCAAGAAGATTTTTAAATAAAGTAAAAACACTACCATCATTTGTTCCTAAAAACAAAGAAATAACTTCTAAAATATAAAAAATAGTAATAAATAACATTGCAGCAAATAATGCTTTTGGAACAACATTTTTGTTAGAAACTTCTTTTTGTAATCCTGCAGCATAAATAAAACCATCAAATGAAAATAATACTGGTAAAATCCCCATAAAGAAGTTACCAAACTTTAATTCCCTATATTTATCAAAAACATTATTATCAATTGGAGCAACAAAGCCTATAACTAGACTAACTAGTAAAGGAATAAATTTAATAAATGTTCCAATTGTTTGAACTCATTTACCAACATTTCGGAAAAAAATATTTATTAAGTAAAATAAAATTAAAATAACAAGGCCAACAGCAATCGCAATTATATGTTGTGTTTCCTTACTAATGCTTTGCACTTCTAGTGCATCAAACATTGCATTAATACTAAAAATTGGGAAAAGACCCAATAAAATTGGGAAATAAAAAAAGATATAAAATAATGCTATTAAACTACCAACTTGCCGACCAATTAAAATATTAGCCCATGATGGTAATGTCCCATGTCCACTTTTAGTTTTTACTGATGTAACTTCAATAAAGACCATAATCATTGCCATTCCTAAAATTCCAACTAAAATCCATAATCCAATTGATAAATAAGGATTTTGAGTAAAATATAAAAGATGTCCTTCTGAAGTATCATTTTTTAAATAAATTCCAATTCCAATTGTAATTCCAACCGCTGTTGAAAAAACAGTTAAAAATTCAAAAAATTTAACGTGCTTTTTAGGCTTTCCCATTAGTTTTTCCTCCATTTTTAATGACCTATTTTAATAAAAAATGCAGATTGTAATAGCAATTAGGATTTTCCAAGCTTTTATTAATAAAATAATAACACTATTTTAAAATAATGCAACGGTTTGAAATTGTTTTTTTAATTTGGTTTCATTTTAGCATAATTAGGCAAACTAAAAATAATTTATTACAAATTTTTAATAATAAATTTTTTATTTAAGATATTTGAAAAATAATTCTTGTGGTGTTTTTCAGTTTAAGCAACGCCTTATTTTTAAATTAATAGTTTGAATAATTCAATTAATTCTATTTTGATTAATTTTATTAAAATCAGTACCTTTTGGTAATCAATGCCTAATATCTCTATTCATTCTTTCAACAATAGGTTTTTGTGTTGGAGATGCTGGATCACAAAAATATACGTCAGCATTAGTTATTTTTTCAATTTTTTTTCATTCAATAAATTCTTTACCTTGATCCGTAATTATACCTTTAGCACATTTTTTAAGTAATTTATTTTTAAATATTTCTTTTAAAGTATTAACTATTTCTTTAGCATTTTGTTCCTTAAGTTTTTTACAAATAGTAAATTTAGTTAATTCTTCTGTTAAAACTAAACATGCTGATTGATGTTCTTTCCCAACAATACAATCCATTTGAAATCATCCAAAAATATTTTTATCATGATTAGCTTCTTTAACAGATTTATAATTAGTTAATTTACCACGATTATCTAATGCTTTTTTTATTTTTCTTCTTTTACCTCTAAAATACAAAAAACGCTTATTTAATTTAAAAAACCCTAAATAAATATACTTATATAAAGTTTTA
>DWFT01000075.1:0-15857 GCA_018246795.1 Microceris patrobas patrobas
ATACAATAAATAATATATTTGTACTAATGGTATATCACCCATCGCCTACTACTTTTAAAAAGTACCTGATGGATATCCAATAGTACCATGTTAGCTTCACACTAAATTCTAGACTCGTAACTAAATCCCCGAATTTCCAAAAGATTTCGGCCCAAAGGTGATTCTGAAATTAAATCAGGTCTACATCAAGTCCGTTTACATACGCATTAAAACGGAAATTGAACATAACCCTCAAACAGCCGACTACGCCAAAGCCAAAAGAAGGGTTAAGATTTTGACATCTATATAATATATGTATGTACAAGTATACCTATATGATCAAGTACGCTCAAAGCGACCTTATATTTTGACAAACATGATGTAGTTGTAAGTCTTACTATTTGGCGCTTTATTTGACGTCACATAAAATCCAACCTGACGCAAAAATGCCAAGGCAGTGCTACCAAAACAATTAAAAATGTATTAAAATATCGCGGTTGACGTTTAATGAAAAACGATATTTATTATTACGCTTAATGAATAGGTCACATGAACCCTAAAAATTAAATGAATAATTTATGTCCATCATTCATTATATCTCTTTGGCCGGCGTATTTTGTCGTAGTCGGGCTTCAGCTTTCATTAATAATTAAACCAAAACGTCTGTAACCGAAAACGTGAAAGAGAATCTATTTTGAATTAAACAGTATGAGATTATTTGCAGCAAAATATATTTTCTAATATGATTTACTTACAATGCAATATCTCGCAGCGTTTGCAATAGAGTCCAAGATTCTGGAAATGTTTTCTCGTGCGCGACTGGCCACGGTCACGCCCTGTGAGCCCGCTCTTGGGCCAACCCTCCCCGATAACCCACAATTAAACACTAAACGAACCGGGCTATTGCTTATCCTTTGATGTAAAACAAAATGAACGAAATAAAACGAAACGGCGTTGAGTCCTCGTTCGCCGTTTTGACGGGAGGAAAAACACTAAAACTAGGCGACGCCTACGAATTGTACATTTATTTGATGATATCACTCCTTTGCACCGGCATATCTCGATCCCGGCACATATTGGTACGGCACAAATAGTCTTATAATTTGTTATGCTGTCCTTTAAAAATTTTACGGCTGCTTCAAAAAATGCGTAGAGACCAGTCTGTAATTTAGCATTGATAGACCGACTGTGTTTAGTGCGACACTTAGCTTCTAATGCTAATGGTATGACTTTATAGCAATCATTATAGTAACTCGATGTATTTGTGTAGTTTCAAAAGATCCGGAACGTTCAATTGTCTTCCGTCATGTTTGTTGATGTAGTTGTCGCACTGATGGAAGTATTATTCTTCGAACTCACAACAAACGCAACTACACGAGTGTGACCTGAAACAAACAAGACTTTTAAACATTACTCCTTGACTGTTGCAAGTTCTTTTCTTAGGATAATGTATGCAATTAATAAAACTCTAACAACGATGTGAGATTTACTATGAAGAATATAATAACTAGTAAATGTCACATGAAATGCACGATACTAACAGTGATCCCAATATATATTATCAGTTAGTATTATTAACAATAAATGTTATTACTATAATGTCTCGCCAGGTCTATTTCGGAGCAGCGGGTGTCAAATATGTCTGTCTACCCTTACAATCTTGACGTGTTTTTTCTACATTCATCAATATTCTCATAGACACTAAAATTAATATTGCCGCTCAGCCGCGTGTAAGCATTATTATAATTAAATTGAACTATTTTCGGTACAAGTTCGTTTCGTCACGGAAATCCAATTTTATGAAAAGTTTCGCATAATTGAACGAATATGTACGTATTCCCTTATCGTATATCCAATTACGTGGTTTGAGTAATGAATCATTTAGTTCCGCGGGGTTTTGGTTTTCCTTTTCATTTAAGTGCAAAACTGGAAACTATAACTGATATAGATATATTAAAAAATAGATTGCAAACATAGTTTTAAACTTCCGACCACTCGCTCATTGGCTTCATATTTGTTAGACATCTATGAGTTGGACAATTATACGAAACACGGAAGTGTAAAGGCTTAAACAAATCTTTAATATGAGAGTTTACACACACTTCAATATATAACCATGAGAAACTGAAGCTGACATGAAATATAAAATTTAACGTCTCATAGGCACTTTACAACTTTTTATTATTAAAAATGGTTATCAGCGATGTTACCAACGATGTTTCGTGTAGAATCCATAAAAAAACTCTTGTCCAGTTCACTCAAAACATTTTTAGACTCACCAGCTTACTTGTATGTTGACAGAATGGAAATTTATATAATAATTGGATTAGTCGTTCAAGGTCAACATAATATATCAATTTGGCTCGTAATCAAGGTTTAATTACGCCAAATATTGACGACACTGTAAACGCCCAAATTTGTTAAAGTATATATATTTTTAAAGACTTACATTATCAAATTATTAAAACAATTTCCATGAGTAAAATCCTGTAATATATTATCAAATAGTGCGTATTTATGTTCATATGGCATATTATGTCTACATAAAGGAGGTTGCTTATAACTATTATGCAACATTTAAGTGTAAACAACTGATAATTATTATCATCATCCTGTCTCAGTTCACTTCTGATCTTAGACCCACTCTAACAATTAATAAACAAATCATATCCTATTCTAATGTTTGATCAGTCCTGTTATAAATCAGTACATTTTTCACCTATCGGTATATGTATTCTGTTCAGCCAGTCTTGACATTTAACGTCGCCTATCACGACCTCCATATTGATTTCCACAGTTTTTAAATAGCTGCCCAATACCAGATATTTCCCTGTAAATATATATGTTTCTTTTGACATTGCTCCACCTATGAACTAGATAAGTCTAAGATCGATCCCCCACGGCGCTTTATTGCAGCGCGAATATTACTTTCCTTTGTTTGCTCATTAATAAGTTACGACTAGGTAAATAAGGTAGTGGTTTTCAGAGATTGTCCGAAAATATTATAGAAAATAAAGATGAATCAATACACGTAAATGGTTTGTCAATTTAAGTACTAGTTAAAATAGTTTGTCAATGTTTTAAATAATTATAATTAAGGCTTTTATTTATAGGACTTATAATATTTATCTTATATTTGTTTCAGTCTGTATCTGTAAATGTGTTTAATTTGTCGTATTTTAATTAATTTCATAACACTAATGACTTGATGTTCCGACTGCCTCGTTGGCCATATGGCTGCAAAAGCGATTACTGTTCGAGAGGTCGGGAGTTCGATCACTGGTTACATAACCCAATAATATGTAAACAGATGAAAATAAATGGAACCGCTACCGTTGCGTGAAGGTCGCACCACAGAGTCGCCGTGGGTGGTCTCCCTAAGATAATAACCTGCGCAGTAAATAAAATAAACAGGTATTATTAAATCTTACGTGCCTATCATATATTTGGTATACCGGAGGTATCTACATACGTAGGTAACTATATAAGACCTTATTCCATATGACATAATCTTCATTATTTTTCTTAACACGACATAATATAACTGGTGAAATGTACAACATGTACTATACTCGTCTGCCTACCCGTTCAGGGTAACACAGGGGTGATGTTATGTTATGTTTTTGTTTTTATTCATCATCAATTCGTTTATTATTCAAATGTTGAACACGGGTCTCTTTCTCAGAGTGAAAAATTTGGCTGACTTTATATTTTATATTCCTTAAAGAACTTTATGGAGCATTCTAGAAAACGCCATTTTCGTCATAATTTTTTCTACCTAATTACAGCACGTGATATTTAATCTTTAAAATGCATAATTTGTAAAGAGGTGCTCACCAGGATTTGAACCTAAGAACCTCATAATGGGAGGCTGAATTCCAAATAAATACAAACATTTGCAATTTATTTAACAAGATTCCCTCTAATTATGCTCGTACATACTCGTATATCTATATGTATGTATAATGTACATTATGAAGCAACAAACTGAATTTTCTTATATAGGTACATAATAAATGTCGTATTATATACATATATAATCGTATATTCATAAAATAAACGCAATATTTATTAGTACATCTAACTATATTACTCAGATAAAACGAAGAAATATAACAAGATAAGAATCATATAATTTCTAATATCCGGCCTTATTAGACTAGCGGAAGACAAAGCGACGGAGCGGAAATGCGACATCTTGGAATAAGGATAAATAACGCTAAACAGGACGTGAATTTCGATCACTAAAATACTTTTATTGTAGGAATAATGTTGGCTTATTCCCTGGATATTAAATGAGCCTGGCAAAATGATATCAAACTTTGACTACAAAAGTGTTTATATAACGTACAAATTGTTGCGTAGTTGTTAAAGTAACGAACTAAACGTACTTTCATTATGGAATGTTGTCATTACATTTACCAAGTTCATACATTTACTATATTATGTCGTATGTACTTCATATTTACACCTCTGTTAAAAAAATGAAATACTTGTTTATTTAGATAATTGTTTTTATTTATTTCTTTTCTATTATATTTCACAGGAGAAACAAATGGAAATATATGTACAAAGCGATATCCAAACCAAAAAGATATCTTACAGTGCCTTCAATCATCTTTATATTTGGTACCGAGAATTACAAGGGTTTAAATTAGTTGCAACTTATAGGTACATTTTTAAGGCCTCGTTACTACAATACGTTTATGAAAAAATTACTATCATAGGAGGTTTTGTTTAATAATATTTTAGTTTCATTCACAGACATTCCTTTAGTTGGAATATTATGCAATATATCTTAAGGTTTCATTAGAACGAAATTACAACACTGCCTCTTAACACAAGAGCCATTATCCGCTTCAAAAACACACGCTATGTAGTAACAACTCCCTTTTAAATATCTTTGTCATGCTGCCAAGAACAAAACATACTGCGCAGTACGGTTGTACTGGTACTTTGCTGTTAATAAATTATACGCAAGTTTTTTTTTATGGAAACAAAATAGCAAATGGTCCGGCAACTGTCGCTATTTGTCGCTATATACATATATGCCAGCATGATTCAAGTTCAACTTGAGATTTTCGTGGGAATACAACTGTATTGAGGACATCGGGGTATACGTTTTTTCTTAGGCATTTGAATGCTATAGTAAAAGTGTATCTATTGCCTACTAAACAAAATCATTAAATTAGTATTATGTTCTCGTTGAAGAGTTTAATTAGACCCATATCTACATACAAGGCATTCTCATTAAATATTTGTAAGTACATATTGTTTAATTCCAAGTAAAAATATAAATCTAGTTTATAACTGGACCATATTTATGATAACAGTGATAATAGAGTGATGACATTAAAAATTTTCTGACGTGACAATAACTGTGGATAGATTTTTTACTTATTTACTAGTTACCGTTTTCTACTATTTCAATGTACTATTATTTTCAATTGTGTTTACTATTATATTTCTATTTACTATTATATTTCTATTTACTATTATATTTCAATGTACTATTATAACTCAATGCAGTATTATACTATTTCAATGTCGCGCAAAAGTATTTTTATACCGTTTTGATTTTTGCCCGAGCTAAGAGTATTAGGAAGTTGAATAGGTACTGAAAAGACTAATGTGAGGCTTCTTTCAATATAATATGTAACGTCTCTAGTCGTTCACGTGCTTGTAATTTTAATCATAGATTTGAAGAAGCCTTACAAATAACATAAAAAGGTCATGTAACTTGAATATATAATTACGCATGGAAAAAATCTTTATTTTATAATTATATTCTATGGAAATACTAACTTATTTATTTAATTACTTATATACACGAACAAATTTAAAAAAAGGAATGAGATCAGTACAACGTTACTTTTTATTATTGTATTTAATTTTTATTAGTTGTATAACAGGAAAAAAATGAAAACAATCTTTTACGACGCATTAAAAGAGATTCTAATATAATATAAAAGGTTTAACATGACACAAGATTATCTTTACTGTCTGGCTAAATGTAACAAAATGGCGTCATGTAAATTAAAACTCACTCAACTGTTATTATAAGTCAAAGTGACACCAAGTAGGTTTTTACGCGTAGTAGACTTACGTAACAAAGGCTCCGAACACGTTCCGAGCCGTAGACACTCGTAGCTACGTTGAACGTCTACGAGGCTCACAGTTTTCGAGTTTATATATTCTACGATACATTATTTAAAGGTACAACAACCTAAAGTACGAGTACTTTCCGACCAGGTGCTGTAACTTTTTAAACGATACACGTAAAAAATTATAGGTTTTTTTTTTAAATTTATTTTTATGTAGAACACTTATATTGCTACGAAAATAATACACAATATCTGTTATAATATGTATTCTTTATGATTAATCAAATTAATGTATTACTAAACATAGTAAACATTTGAATAATTTGTAACATTTTAAATTTTCATTAACGCTATGTAATTTTAAGCGAATCTACAAAATACAATCACTCAGCGTATGACTCAACATTCTCTACAAACGAACAGTTTTGTATATATATTTTGTGTATGTATTTTATATGCGTATATTTTTACCTCGTCGTAATTATATTATTACAGATACTTTTTGTATAGATAGAAGCTCTTACATTAAAATATATTTAAACGTCTCATCGTATCCATAACTTAAACTCAACGAAAGAAGGTCGCTTTTTCATTTTTTTATCATTTAATATAAAAGCTTACCTATCTTGACCAAGTAGGTCAAGCATTGACTGATAGGGAAGTTAAATGTCTCCGAAATCGGGGTGCGTATATATAGAGAATGATTAATGTAAAAGAAGTACAGCAGGTCTGTAAGGATATATATATCTGGCGCTCAGTGCTTTCTGTCTACCTCTAAGTGATTTGGATTTATGATATAATAGTACTTTAATATCTATCTATATTGCAAATTCAATTCACGAGTGTATATCTTCATATTCTTATACCAGATGCATATTTACTGATAGCTAAACTTGTAACAGATAGTATTTTCCATTGTTTATTAAATAACAAAATATTTGTTCCTGCATTAGTTAAAAGATATTCATTCAGAGTAATGCAAATATAAACAAGAAAGTAGATTACGTAAGTATAGACAATAAAGAACCGTATGATTTAAATAATAAAGAAACAGTGTTTCAAAGTATTACAATGTTATGTCTATAAAAGGAAACGATAGACTCATGCCATTTAATCATTTTAAACCGCAATACCTATGTAAATTTTGTTTTTCCGGAACTATATAACCTAAGACTCCCAAAGCAAGGGTAAATAGGCTTTTTCTAGGTATGAGTGCTCCATCTTACGACTCATCTACGCTTTCCAACAGACAGGATCGCGGCTAAGCGCTAGCCTATCATGTGACAAAAAATCAAGTGAATCTCTAAGGGTACTCAAATCCAGAAACGATAAAGTATAGCAGGATTCTTTTTTTCGTACTTTTAGTCATAAAATATCTTTAGTTCCTTGTTTAATAACAACAGTAAATTCAAGTGTACCTAAATTTCTCGTCATCATCAGAGTGATGCCATATTGGAAATATGTAAGTCAGACCTGACACTAAATTAATAGAGTATCATACATTATTAATTTATTTACTAGTACTATATTGTTGATTCTATAAATTTTATCCCATGGGGAAACAAATTATAGGTACTGAAATTTCCTCATATCTTTATAGTCTTACTGTTATTTTTAATGAACAACCATAGTAATGTTGCTGTAGTGCAGATGGGCTCAGTTACCGCTTTTGGCAAACAAGTCTTTGTCCAATGTTATAAAACTGTTATAAAGATCTCTGAAGTTCCATCTGTTACGTAATGGAATATTGGCAAAACGCACAACATATCACTAACAATGAGATCATTTATCAGAGCATCTCAAATTATATTTTAACATTTTACTGGCGATACATTAGCCTCAGAGGAGCTGTTTTGGAAACAATAATTATTACTTTTTATAAATAATTTCCATATGAATTCCACTTTGATGGTATTGTAACAGTGGTTTTCAAGTGAGGGCGAAAGTGGGAAGTGCATTTGACTGCCCCCGCGCCCCTTCCACACCTCCTCTTCCGTAAAGCAAAATTGAAGTGTTTAAATATTTTTTTAAAAATTATTCAAAGAGATCGTCAGATTTACAGTATTATCATGAAACTTAATTTATGCATTTACAGTGTTGATAGCGAAAATACATGACGTAAGTATGTACATTGATTTCTATTGATCTATTGAATTTATACGCAGGAGGAACGAATCGATTTAGATAACTTTAAGAAATAAATAAAGATTAAGATTATTTTAGCATACGTTAGTTTTAGTTCTTAGTTTTGGCCATATGTGATGTTACTAGTTTTGGGGTTTGTGGCATTTGACCCGGTTCTGGACGGGTTCGTCGCACCCGGGAAGTCGGGACCCGGTGGGCGTGTCGTTGTGATGACGAAAGGGCTGAGATCAACGGATTAATTCCCAGTCTGGCAATGAGCTATTGATACAGGAAAAAGGTGAAGTACTGCTCTGAAAATGCTCTGACTGAATTATTTATACATAATAACCATTTTTATATACGTAGGTATTACAACATTTTAAGATGACAGATAAAATTATCATAATTTACATTTTAATATTGACGAAGAACATAAATAATTTTGGTGAGATGGTGAAGTTTCTAGAACTACAGTGAAAAAGAAAAACTTAGATATATGTCAAAATTGAATGAAAAAAATCCTAATATTAATATATAAAAATGGTAATAGTATTAATCTTAGGATTAATACCGTCCCTTATTTAATACAAATCAATTAAGCAAAGCTTTAACATCTACAGAAACGTCAAAGAAGATATATTACTAGCGTATTTACGCTACGTAATAGCTACAGAAACGTCCTTGGTGTGGGAGGCTTTCATCTCGACAAAGCATCTCATATGTAGATAGGTACGTATCTACGGCGGACGAAAATCAACAACGTCCATAACTGTTACTCTTACATGTTACTTAAAAGTGAAACCAGACTTACCTTCACTGATAGATTGATTAGAATGTAGATTCGGGTGCACACATAAACAAGGAAGTGAAAAAATGGATCACAGAATGGCGTCGCAGCACAAAATGGCGGTGTGACGTCCGTTCGCGAGCGCCTTGCGGGAGTCACTGAAGGGAGGATGGGCGTTGTTGCCGGTATAGGGCGGTCAGCGCGTTGTATCGACATCGAAGTGATGTAAGATTCATTTTATACTTTCAAATAAACTTTCCGTTTTTACTTATAATACAGAAAACTTAGGTAATTTCTATAGTTGCGAGCCCGTTGTTTTATTGCGAAATAAATGTACGGTTTTCACATATACGAGTATGTAATGGCAGCTAATTATGTATTCCTATCAGTAATATGTTATAATAAAAAATTTCAAATTATGAATTGTATTCCGTCTTCGTGCACGTTTTTATTATAAGTAAAGCATGCTAGTTAGCATTTTGATGTAGTGCTAGTTAGGGCTTATGGAGCTACGCCATTCGCCATATGGTTCCTTTTCAATATCGTAAATTTTTCGTAAAGCAAACTTTTTAATAATGTATTTATATTAATAAGGCCTTCCTTTCCTATTTAATGACTGATCAGTTAGTGCAGTGGTTAGTGAACCCGACTGTTGCTCGAGAGGTTTTGAGTTCGAATCCCACCCAGAACAAAAACACAAATGTTAAAAATATATATTTATATATGTGTATGTTTACATGTATTTATGTAGTTTATTAGCCGTCTGGTCACCATAATACAAGCTTTCTTGATATGTCCCAAGATGTTCCATTATTATACATAATATCATTATTATATTTTAAAATTAAAGTTTTATTTGCAACTGGTCATTTCCCTCTATATATTTTAAAACAAAGTTAAATAACTAAACTTATACTAAGTTATTTGACAAAATAACATTTGCTGTCCATTTGCATTCCTCAGATTGATTTCTTTTTATAATCCCCGAAGGTGTAGGCAGAGGAGTGTATCCACTCACCTATGGCCACATTTTTTTTTTCAACCCATTACAATTCCACTGTTCAAATACGTGTCTCCTCTTATATTAAGAAGGTTAAGGCCATAGTCTGCCACGCTGACCAAGTGCGGGTTGGCAGACTTCACACACCATAGAAAATATTTTTTTTTTTTTATAAATTCTAAGGTGTGCAGGTTTCCTCACGATGCTTTCCTTCACCGTTAGCAAGTGATATTAAAATTTAAAACGCACATTTGTAAAGAGGTGCGCGCCATGGGTTTGAACCCGGCGCCCCCTGCCACATATTTTCACTGTGGCCTATTTCCCTATGGCCACATATTTTCACAAATGAACATCGACATCGATACATTGCGCAACGCTGCTCTATTGATGTAAACATGTAGTTTAGTGCTGAAGGTGAATCTAGAGCTTTTCCGATACACAGCCGTTTTAGATCGAACTGCGCTGCATTTATATCACTCCACAAAATTGAACTCTGAAAATGGACATCTGTGTTTCAAATTCTATTTACGAAGCTATATTGTTGCCATATTTCCTCAGCGTTGTATTATATCAGTTATATTGTAACACTATTATTGTGAATGTAGAGTTCGTTAATGAGAAAACCTTTTAATTATACAGTCAACTTCAACTAGTTCACATTTTATATATTAACCATGCAGAACGATATTCAGATGTTTATGAATAACAAAGTTCAGTTGTTTTAGGTACGGGCAAGTCCCGTCTCTACTACGCCGTGAGTTCATAAATACTTACCTAATATGTTATTCACTTGTTATATAATAGCGATGAATGAAATAAGATCTTATGTAATGACAATGTGTTTCAATGTAAGTCGATGCTGAAGTTTTCACTCTTACTTTATCTTTGTTCTATTTTCTTTGTTGGAAGTATAAAGTATTTAAATAATTATGAGGTAGTGTACATTTCTTTGTCAACTCAAAGAAATCTACAGCCTGTGCATAGACTTCGATGTCACCGTTTTTGTTTTCCATTTACGATTTATATTCATATTTATTTATTCATTCCTATATTCTACATAAAATAATCATTGACCATACAAATTATATATTCACTTCTTTTCATACAGTTCTATTATTACAGTGAAACAGACAACCTTTTTAGTTATATGTAGTCACAGTCGCCTGTGAATATTGCCAACGCCAGAAGTTGTAAGTGCTATTATAAAATATACATACATATGTATATTTAAGGAGTAAGAGGCTCAGTAAAAGACGCTCACATTATTAACTGGACGACTGGATGGTAATTATCGACTTTATTTCCTTAAAACATCCGACATTGTTAGCTTTTGTCTTGCTCGTTTCTTGGAACAATAGAAGAATAAATTAAAAACTGGAACAAACAGAAAAGTCGTAACTGAAATTGTTCCCCTTGTTCTCGAATGAATCCTTTGAAAGTATTCGAGCTTCGATACATTTAATCGTAAAATCATTTATAATTCTCAACTTTCCATTCAGAGTCCTTTCTGTAATTGTTCTATAATTTTGCAACTTTCCGACTATTGTTCTTTAATTTTTATAAAATATCATTAATATTTTTTTACCGTTTTTTTTTAATTTCAACATATGATTTAACCAAAAAAATCTATTTCGACCAAATACGTCGAATACAGGCTAAAGGAAGTTAGAATTTTTCCAAACCGGCGTCCATGTACACAGTTATAAATTTAAACGAAACACGTGAAGTGTGTAAGCATAGATACGAGTATATCTGGCACCCTGTATTTTCCACCTACTCCACAAACGATCTGGGGTGATTTTATAATCATAAGATATAATTCTTACTAGTTTTTAATACGTAAATAATGTATTATTCATTTGGCACTTGAATGGGCAAGGGCCGGAATAAAGACAAAATTAATGGGGAAATTCCTACAAGCATTTCCGTGCTTTGAATAGCATGTTAGTAATCAGTCTCGGTTGTAATAGGTAACAGTCGTTAAATGTCGCAGTTACATGCGGTCTTAAATGTTGTTTAAAATATATAAGTCCTACAGGTTGCAACTAATCCATACACAAGAACATAAAAAGGATTTCAAAATGAAAGATAAGAGGGGAGGAAGCACGTCAGCTGCCTAAAGATGGAAATATTTGGCACTCGGCACTCTCTGCTTACCCCGTAAGGAATCTGAAATCTGGAAAACCACATAATAATACTAATTATAATAATGTAATAGTATATCTAATAAAACATTTTTAAACCAATATTGTATATCACTTTAAATATTAATTGTATTTAGTTAATAATGTGGGAAATGCGATTAAAAACATGTACATACACATGTACGTGGAGAGCGTTAACGATAAATTATATAACTTTAGAAGAAGCCATGTATTCAAGATCGGTGGCGTGTCCGCGAGTTGCGGTGCAGAGTAGAATACATGATGTCAAGAACTTCGTATGCGTTGTTTACGATATTAACAATACATGTACAGAGCATAAACCATAAAATGTTCTTAAGACAAAAATATACCTTGTTAATTTTAAATAATCACTAATCACTCACACAAATCACTGTATGGATTCTGGGTATATTTATCTTTTTTCTTGATGTTTCTTAATAGGATTACTCTTTATCTCTGTAAGCTATACTTTTCTCCGTTTGACAACTTTGTTTTGTTTTGCTTATAATAGTACACATTGTTTATTTTGTTGAGTGTCAAAGATGATTGTCATAAGTTATGTCAACGTCAAATAGTCGTAAGTGTTTGTTATGTCATTATTTGTGCATAGACTAATATTATCCATCATACAGCCGTTTCAAGTTTTCGTATACTGTGTATTGTTTGTAACTGTACGCAATCCATTTTGTTTTCCTTATATAACATAATTTTTCAATGTATTAATATTAGGTTATGTTCTAACAGTCAACTGTTGGGTTGGTGCTTGAAGATGAAAAGGCACTAACTGTTAAATATTTTGATTTTTGAATATACTGCTCATTTATATCTAATTATTTATATTTATTTTATATAATTATATAATTATTTATATATTTTTTTAAGTATTACTCTTATATATTATTTGTACAATATATTATTCATTCTAGTTAATATTCTTTTTCATTTAATATGTCAGATGATGAATCTTTTCTTTCTGCCAATGAATCAGATGCTTCATACATGTCCTGCGATGAATCGTCTGATGCGGGTACTCTCAAAAATCAACTAGACTGTACCTTTTCAACAAATTATAAATGCATGAATGTGTGTCATGTTAATGTGCAAAGCCTCCCTAGTCACTTCTCGGAACTGGAAAACGCATTCAACAGTGACCACATTCACGCTATTCTTATTTCTGAAACCTGGCTGAATCCATCGCTTTCCTCCTCCCTTTACCCTTTACCCGGTTTTGTGCTCATACGCAATGACCGAATAGGGAGAAGGGGGGGTGGGGTAGCCATTTATTTGCGGACCGGCATAGCTTATAAAATTTTATTAGTCTCCCCATCCTATTACTCTGCCTCTGCTGAATACCTATTCCTTGAACTTGATATTAAAGGCAATAGGGTGCTACTAGGTGTAATATACTGTCCTCCTTCCGTTGACTATTTTAGCGATTTAGAGCGTGCCTTTGACACGATTGGGTCTGACTATGCACATTATCTGATCATGGGAGACTTTAATACTGATCTCCGTAAAGATTCCCCCAGAACACTTAAACTAAGAACCATAGTAGATTCAGTCAATTTATCAATATTACCGTTGTCAGCTACACATCACAACATTGTTTCTGAGGCTACGTGGTTAGATCTCATATTGACGGCTTTACCGGAACGTGTCCGGATGCATGGACAGCTTCCGGCTCCCGGTTTCTCTCGCCATGATCTCATTTACATATCTTATAAGATTCGACCTCCTAAGCGTATACCCATTGTCTTGTATTCAAGAAACTTTTCTAGGATTGTTCCAGAGAACCTCAAGCGTGATGCCTCCAAGATTGACCTGAGTACGATAGCGCGGGCGTCTTCAATTGATCGTAAAGTCTCACTTTTTAATAAGGTTATCCTTGATTTGTATGACGTTCACGCTCCCGTGCGCAGAGTAAGAATTAAACGAGCTCCAGCTCCTTGGATGACAGAAGATGTTCAAATGGCGATGAGAAGACGGGACCGGGCTTTTCGTGCATTCAAAAATGACCGGTCCGAGGAAAATTGGTCTGCCTTTAAGTCGGTGAGAAACCGGTGTAATCAGATGGTGCGGACAGCTAAACGCCGATATATTCATGAAAATGTATGCAACTCTTCTCCCGCTAATGTGTGGAAATTTATTCGGTCTCTAGGAATATGTAAACCACTGGAACTCAGTTGCGGTCGAACTCTCGATCTTGACGATATAAACAAGTCCTTCGTGTCGACTAAATTAATAGATCCTGTAGTCAGAGACCAAACTATAAATTCACTTACGTGTCTGGTACCTTCTGCTGCTCTTGCCTTCCAATTTTCTTCTGTGACGCAGGCAGAAGTGAGGAAACTAATTTTAAAAATAAATTCGAAGGCTGTTGGATATGATGCTATAAGTAGAAAGATGATACTACCTATAGCTGATATTCTAATTCCCACAATTACTCATATTGTGAATTTCTCTCTTTCTTCTGGGGAATATCCAACTATTTGGAAGAAGGCGTTTGTGCGACCTCTTCCAAAAGTTCCTAATCCAACGATCCCTAATCACTTTCGCCCTATCTCAATTCTCCCCTTCCTCTCTAAAGTTCTGGAAGCCTGTGTGCATAAGCAAGTCTCCTCTTTCGTCTGTAAATATAACCTACTGAGCACATACCAGTCTGGTTTTCGTCTCGGTCATAGTACCACTACAGCACTGATCAAAATCACTGATGACATCAAACGTGGTATGGACGTGAGACTGGTCACTTTAGTGGTACTAATTGACTTTTCAAATGCTTTTAACACAGTCGACCACGATATACTCCTCTCCATTTTATCCCATCTTAAATTTACCCCTAGAGCTCTGACGTGGTTTACATCCTATCTTCGCGACCGCCAGCAGTCAGTTCACCTGGATCAGGAATGTTCTGAGTGGGCTGATCTTGAGACTGGCGTTCCGCAAGGCGGTATACTTTCCCCATTATTGTTTTCGTTGTTTATCAACTCCATCACTTCCGTTATTGATTGTCCGCATCATCTTTACGCAGATGATTTACAATTATATGTACAGTCCGGCATCGATGATCTTCCAGATGCGGTAGCTACCATCAACCGTAACTTGGAGGCGATTAAGAACTGGTCATTTAAACATGGGATAGCCGTCAATCCTTCAAAGTGTCAGGGCATCTTAATTGGTAGTTCAAGACTACTCAATAAAATCGACGTTAAAAATTTACCTGCGATTCTGTACAATAATACCACCATCACACTCAGTGACACTGTAAAAAATCTTGGCTTACAAATCGACAGCAATATGAGTTGGCGACCACAAATTAACGAAATTTGTCGTAAGGTAAATTTAACCTTACGATCCCTTTACCGGCTTAAATTTTGTTTGCCCTTTAGGACCAAGGTAATGCTCATTCATAGCCTGGTCATGCCTACCATTGATTACGCTGATGTGTCATATCCAGACCTAACCGCAGAACTTCTTGACAAGCTAGAGCGCCTACTTAACAACTGTATCAGGTTTATCTTCAATCTACGCAAATACGATCACGTCTCTAATTATCGAAGCCAGCTCAATTGGCTTACTATTCGCCAGAGGCGTAACTCTAGAATTCTATTGGTCCTGTATTCTATTTTACACGATCAAACTTCTCCTTCGTACCTAAAGGAAAACTTTCAATATATCTGTTCAAATCATGACAGAAATCT